>JBBBDQ010001171.1:2315000-2440000 GCA_037127315.1 Ascarosepion bandense | reverse complement strand
TGGTACACAGTCGAGTATAAAGTGGGATTTGGTAGCCGTACGAATATGCTCAAGCTACTTTGGCACCCAGCCCCCCAAAAGATAATGATTGGCGGGACGGTCTCCTGAGCTTAATATTCATGTCTTACCCAACAAGTCAAATAACTACCGTTGAAAGACGCCAATGATTCAAGAAATACCAAACCCGAAGTGAATCATGATGATAGCAGAATCATATTGTGGGAATTAACAACGAATTTTGTCAAATATCGCGCAATTTTGGAAGAATGCCTCCTGGTCGATTTTGTTTAGGGGTATATCAACACCTCTGTGGGTTATTTAATGCTGGAATCTAAATATTTTTTATGTAATTTTATGGCTTCAACTAAATATATTTTGAACGCAATTGTATACGTTCAACTACAGATAAAATGTATTGGTGGTAATTTTACAAAAATATGTATTGTTGGTAATATTTTTTAATATAAAAATGAATTACAGGTATCTTTACTATAAAAATGTTATTTTAATACTTTAATAATGTTTTGCTTATGTTTGGGGTTCACTATATGCCCATAGCTGGGACCCTAACAGGTGCTACCACCGCGGGTCAGGGTGAACCTGGGAACAACAGCAATTAAGAGGTGTTTTCACGTTCCTAAAGACATTCAATCTCTCGATCAGAAGCCTTGCTGTCAGATGTATTTTATTGTCATACCCAGGACCAAAGAATACCCCATCTTTACTGCTGTCAGCAAGAAAACTGACGCGATCAAACTAAAACTTCGATCACGTGATCATGATATACTAACTATATGCGCTCATGAGCAGATAGCAGTCTGGCAAACCTAAAGATATGCTATGGCCTCACTTTTTTAACCGATCTAAAGTGGAACGAATATATCGAATCTATAGCTGTATCTACTACTAGGAAGGTTGGGTCTCTCTGTCGGGCCAGAAAGTCTTTCTCATTAGAAACCATATTGCACATTTAAAAATCTACCATTCGTCCGTGCATTGAATATTATTGTCATACCTGGTCGGGTGCTCCTGTTATTCCTCTCGAGATTATCAACAACATCCGAAGAAGAGTCTGCAATGTAATCGATCTTGACCTGGCATCTCGACTTCAGCCACTTTCTCACCGACGTGACATGGCTTCCTTCTGTCTTTACAAATATTTTCATGGCAGCTGCTCTCATGAACTTTTTCCCTGGTGCCCCAACCACGTGAATTCAAGCTTGCTACTAGATTGGCACCTAGGTCTCACCCTGTTACCGTGGAAATATTTAAATATAACTGTCACTACTACTCGAACAGTTTTTTCTTGCACTTCCTGCCTGTGGAATTGTCTTCCGTTTACTTACTTCCCTGACTGCTGCAATCACCAAAAATTTAAAAGCAACGTCAATTTCCATCATCTTTCTTGAACCCCGTTCATCTTTTATCCTTTCGTCAATACCCACCTGTACCCAGTCTTTTCTCTCACTGGAACCCTCTGCGCACGAGTGACGGTCCCGCTTTCCTTGGGGTGAAATTCTAACTAAAGTGCCGATAATTTTTTACTTATCCTAGTATATACAATTTTTCTGTGCTAATAATGTCTAATTCCAAACCTTTGTGCCAAGTTTCATGATGTGGTGATAAAATTGCATGTGTTTATTAATTAATAAATTCTTTATTGGTAAAATATATTTATCTGGTCCACTATATTTATCAACGCTTATGCCTTCCAAGAGCTAAGCGAAGTATTAAAAAACAGGAAAATTTTGTTAGAAATAAATAGTGGTGAACTGCTGCGCAATATCTATGCTCCTATATGGCAATCTGCTCGCAGATGAAGAGAAGACTCGAAGCAACAGAGATGTGGTTCTACAGAATGACGCTGAGAATATTATGGACGGAACATGCAAACAACGAGTAAGTTTTAAGGAAAATTGAAACAAAAATGCAAATATACATAAAACGAGAAAAGAAAGTTGAAATTTTTGGCACACATAATAAAAAAAATTACTGGAAAATTCGACATGACATACGAGAGAGCGTAAAGCAGAAAAAAAAAAAACAAAGCAGTCAGTCAATCAAATGTCATACGTGATACACGCTTAAGCGATTATGTCTCTTTCTATCAGTGACTGACTAGGCAGTTTTTTCCCTCAGTAGGTTGCTATTTCTTTTTGCAGTAGACTGGCTGTTAACCAAGGCTATACAACCCAACCTATCCTTCCATTCAACCTGTAGCTGAAAGTAGAAGAGATGGATTCATATCTTTCCAAAGGGTATTTGTGTGCAAGTGAATGAAACAAATTTGACTGGAATTCGAACTCTGCTCTCCGATTTCTCATTCCGAGCCAATGTCCATTACACTACAAGCAATAATCTAACCGCTGAGCTTCCATAAATGGCCGGCAGAACTGAGACGGAGAGGGAGGGTAACAAAAAGACAAACATTGTTAAGAGCTACAAAGAAGATAAATTTTTGGAGAATTTATGATCGACCACGTCCCGAATGAACATGGCATGTATAGGAGCGGACAGGTTAATAAAGAAATTGACAAGGAGATGATTAGAAAAAACAAACTTCCATTTTGTCTATTTCCCTTGAAATTTTAATCATGAATTAAAAAAAAACGTTTTGTGCTTACGAAACACTGATTCCCGTACGATCACCAAAAGTTAAGCAACATTGAGCCTGGTTAGTACCTCGATGGGTGACCGCTTGGTAATGCCAGATGCTGTAAGTTTGCATCTGCGGTTGGTGTAATGGATAATGGTTCGGAATTGTTAATCGAAGAACCGAGTTCCAATTCCAGTTGGGTTCGTTATATTCACTTGTGCGCAGAAAGGCATGAATCCACATCTTCTCCTCCGCCCCAGCTATGGGTTAATTAGTAAGACTTGTATCACTAAATCTTAATTATTTTCAAAAATAAAATTGCGTACAAAATATTTAGATTTTCGCATTTGAATCTGTAATGTAAGTGATCCCGACCTGGTAGCTCAACTCCAGTCACTTTCTAACCGACGTAATGTGGCTCCCCTCTGTCTCGTCAACAAATACTTCCACTGTTTCTGCTCCGATGAGCTTAGCGCCATGATGCATGAATTTACTCGAGCTATTCGATTAGCAGTTAGGTCCCACCCTTTTACAGTGAAACCAATCCAATGTAACCTCAACTTTTACTCCTACAGCTTATTTGCTCGCACTTCCCGCCTGTGGAATTCCCTTCTGTATACTTGCTTCGCTGAAAGCTACAATCTACAAGAATTTAAAGGCAAAGTCAATTACCATCTTATCTTCTTGACTTACATCCTTTCCCTGACAACTCTTGCATCATGTTCTTCCTTTCCACTCTCATGCAGCCCCCTTCACACCTGTATTCTCATCCTTTTCTTACTCATTCTCAGACTCCCTTGTAACTTTCTCATCACTCACCTTTTATGTAACCCTCTGTGCAACAGTAGCAGTTCTGCCTTGCTTGGAGTGAAATAATTAAAAAAATTAGAGGTGTTTATAACAAAAAACAACTAACCAACCAAATGTTTGCTTATTTTATTACATAAAGTCTAAAAGAATAACATGAGAATTATAGAAATCGCAAAAATTCGATTTGTTGGTAAGGAAACATAAAAAAAAAAATCTGACAGCTTGAAACAAAACTCTAAAAATCAGTATGAATTGAGCAGATGTCCCCTCGAAGAAGCTTCGTGCCTTGAGTGAATATTGGAAGTGAAACTCACACCTGGCCTCAAGTGGAACTTGTACATACGATCCATCGCTAAAGATGTAGGTAAAATGACCGGCCTCCCGTACCGCTTTATATTATATTATATTATATTATATTATATGTCTAAATTATGAACAGAAACAAAACGGTGCCAACTATTACAAATGGCCAGAGGTCATATCATCCTCGATTGACAAGGTAAAGCTCTTCGCCTCGATATTTGTCTCAAATTCAATGCTAGATGGTAAAAGCCATCCCCTCACCCAACTTCCCACTGAGTACATCTCAGTAATATACTCATTTCAGTAAGAAAAGTCTTTAGACTTTACAAAAGCCTCGACCCTATACCCCTAAAAAAATGGCTGGTTGCATTCAAATTGGTTTCATTCTATCCCTGCCGATCAGACCCTAGACTACCACCCGTCACGATGAACGGATGTCTCCTCAAGGAGGTCCCGTGCCTTGAGGGGATATTGAGTCACCTCAAGTAGAATTCTAATATACGATCCATTGCTAAAGATGCAAGTAAAATGGTCGGTTCCCTGTACCGTTCCAGGAAGTACCTGACTCCTGATGCTATCCTCTACATTTATCAGGCCGAAAATGGAGGACTGTTGCCATATCTGGACAGGAGCTGGCCAGACCCCATTTCCCAATCTATAGAGTTTAAAAGCGTCTCCGAGGCCCTGTTAGAGAAGAATTATTTTCCACGCTCCAACCTTTTTTCTAACAGGCGAGTCTCTCACTGCTCTATCGCTACTGCCATGGAAAACGTTCGGACGAACTGCATTTCTTGGTTTCACCAGGACTACCCTTCACGACTAGGAACCACCATGACACTCATATTGTAGCAAACCCCCACATTCCCTCCTTATTCCATCGGCGAGAAGTTCCACTTGAACAGCTTCTTTCTGTGAAACTCTGCCCCGTGAAACAATCTCCCAAGCGGATGTTTCCCTGATCAATACAATCTTAACCTGTTCAAGTCTAGAGTTAACCGTTATCTTCCTCCTCGTATCTTATAAACTACTCCTTAACGTAGCTCACCACTTCAAGTGGTCCCCGGGACTTGTACAGGGTGAACCTTAATTTTTTTTTAAATACTGTAATGGAGACTTTGTGAAGAAACCTTTTACAAGTTCAGACTACTTTCCTGCCTAGCCACAAAAATAGAATCAACACATGGTTGAGTTTTAGAGCTACCCACCACCACCACATGTACGTGAGGGTCAATCAGTCAAGTGCCATACGTGATACACGCTTGGGCGATCATGTCTCGAAAGTGACATGACTGACTAGGCAGAAGATTATCCCGCAGTAGGTTGCCATTGCTTTCTGCGGTAGATTGGTTGCCAGCCAAGGCTGTAGAACCCAATCTGTCCTGTTATTTAACCTATTACTGGAAGGAAGAGACAGATTAATACCTTTCCCAAGGGTATTTGTGCGTAAGTGAATGCAATGAATTCAACTGGAATTTGAACTCGGCACCCCCCACCCCCGATTTCTCGTTCCGAACCGATATCCAATGCTCCACAACGCACATCCTTACGTCAGGGTAGGTTGAGAAATTACTGAAACTCTCTAGGCGCGCCTCATCCATCGAAGACTAACTCTGACCCTACCTCTTTAAGTGCAATAGGTAAGTTTGGGGAGGCGTCACCCCTGAAATGAACTATTATTTCCTCAGCCACAAAATCAAGCTAATAATGCATTTTTTAAACGTATATTCTTTATTCTATTCTTATATTGGTTTTAATACAGCACCTACCTCAGTTTAAAAAAAAAAAAAAAAAAGGAAGGAAAAAAAAACAAGATTATGAAAATCTTTAAATTTCTGCTTGCGATTTTATTTTTTTAAACATTAGTCATGGGGGATTGTTTTGCAATTTTGTTAAAAATATTTAATTTCTGATGGTGAGTATTTGATTTTAGCACACGAAAATTAGTTAAGTCTTGCGAGTCTTTGGTGGGAAATGAAAACAAATTTATGGAACTAGATGCCTATTATGTGATGTAAGTGTAAGCCAAATAGTCTCTAGTTAAACTGCTGTAGTGAGTTTGCTCCTCAGCGGGAGTCCTGTACTTGTGCTAAGACCGCGAACTTAGTGAGAAAAAAAAAAAATGATTGAACTTTAATTTTAATTTTTTTCTCATGTTACTCAGTCTATTATTTTTCCAATTAGAAGCTGCTTTTCATCACACGCTTAAAAAAAAAAAAATGGTTCTTCCTTTGCTTGACTCGTTTGGCTTGGTTTCACCTGCCGCAGAAATCAGCTTATTCCTCACATTCAGTAATCGCCAACTTTAGATGTAAGACTGACCGCAGTAAGAGAAAGGCTTTCTTTCTTTGCATTAGTTTATCTATCTTTTTTTTTTATGCTGTAGTATATCGAATTTAATCTCACAAATATCGGCTATTCTTCGCTTGATATTACATCACGACGCTATTTTTTTAACTCCATTACGTGCATGCGTAGAGGGAAAGATATAGTCATAATTTCTTTTTGAAATTGCGTTATTTTTACTTCTATTTATTTTTAAAATTCGGTTTGGCTACTCGTGATAAACATAATTGGTTTAAAAGTTTTTCCTTTTTTTTTAAAGCAGGCGTTGTGGGGGTAATAAATTTTCGCCTAATCATTCCTCAGTCTTTCATTAATAGCACTGTAATTTATTTTTAATGAAACTGAAATTATTTTTTTAAAATTAAGATTTATGACTCGCAAATCTCAATTATTGATGACAGAAGATAATGGTGATTTTTCTAGGCGCAGCTTAGATGTGGCACAAGGCCAAAAATATGGGGCACCCAGTGAGGATCGAACTCACTACTCAATTGGAATGTTGATAAAATGATTTGATTGTTAAAGTTAATAGTCGCTTTGCTAGGAAAAACTTGTTGAACCAACATTAACAAATTATTACTTGTTTGTAATATGGATCATAAAAGTGACTTTTCTAAATAGCCATTTTCTTCATTTTTTAAACAGCGAAGTAAATAATTTTAAAATAATACGCTATTCTAGCTAGCTAGGCGCATACTACGTTAGAATTTTTGTGACGAACAACGCAACAGGATTAAGTAAGGGTCATTTGGCAGATTACATTGGTTCAAAAAATAAAACGGATATAAAAAAGAATTTAATCTTTTTGTCTTGTTTGCTAATGATTAACAACTGAGGTTGATTTGCATTTTTTTAATTTTTATTATTAAGTAGATTACGTTTGATTTTTTTTTTCTTTAGTTCAGAAATTTGCTAACCTAGTTTCTATATTTGAAAAAGCTTTTCCTTGAACGTAACGACAAAAAAAATTGATCTCTTAAGGTTTTCTGTATTTTTTTTTTTTTTTTTTTTTTTTTTTTTAAGACACTTAGGAAAATGTCTCTTGAGAAGAAGCAGTTACGCTAGCTAGCTAGACTTTGTTTGGAAATGTAGGTATCATCATAAAACTAGAACCAGCGCGACACGAAGAACGACGTTGCACTCTAGCTAGTATCAATATTTACTCATTTATTGAGTTAATATCCAGTAGTAGTGTTGTACCTAGGAGTAACCAACAGGGCGTGAATCGAACTGCAGAAAAGAGAGCCTTATCAGAGTCATCAGCAGAGAAATAAGCTCCTCCTCGGATTTAGCCGCTTCCCAATGCAACAGCAAGAATCAAGCGTGCCTTGGAAAAGCGTTGGCATTCTACTTTCTTGTGTCTCTAAAAAAACAACAACAACAAAACTAAATTTATGAGAAGCAACGATAGTCAGATAGCGCGCTTACAGCTACAAGCAAACCAATCATCGCTTTGTTGCAGCAGGTGCAAAAAGAAATGCCAATCTCCTCATCTAAACAATTTATTCCGTTGGCTCCTGTTTAAACGTCGTTAGTTTTTTTTTATTTTTTTATTTTTTGTCGCAATACGTTTGTTTGGCAAGGAGTGACAGTCCACAACTACCGCTGCTTTTGAAAAACCGTGTTACGCACGTAAGTAAATGTTTCGTGTTTCTTTTTTCTTTCTTTTCTTTTTTTTCTTTCTAACTTGTTTTTTTTCTCTAACGATATATATATATATATTCATCGCAAAGTCCCCAATCTTTATCCCACCCACCTATTTAATTCGAATGCGTTACAAGACAAAATGCGCGCTTCGTTTTGTACTTTTTAAAGATTTTTTTCCTTTATCTTTTTTCTCTTTTCTTTTTTTATGCGCACTTCCCGTATTTCTCGTTTTGTTAATAAAAAAAAACCAAAACAACTCATTTCAGCGGGAAATTAAATTAAAAACGTTATTAATAACAAACGATATTTTTTGTAGTGCATAGAACCTTTTAAATTAGGAGAAAAAAAACAAACGTTTTGTTTTGGCCACTGATACTCAAAAAAATTTATCCTTCGGAGGAGGAACTAAAATCATAAAAACTTTTGCACTAAATTTGCATTGTTTAAAAAGACGCCAATTTCGAACTTGTCTCTATTTCAAAAGTCAAAAACCATTTCACTCTGTTATAAAAATCTATTTCCTGAAAAACAGAAATCATTATGTTAATGAGAGTACGACAGATCAAAGTAAAAAAAACAAAAACACACATACAGATAAAACAATACTAAAATATATGCCGTACATGAACATGTAAGGACGGTTGCATACATTATTATTGCTAAGAATCGACTGATAATAAATTAATTTTGTTTTGAGAAAATAGAATTGACAAGGTAATGTCGTGTGGTAGTTTGTCATTCATTACAGAGATTTTGTATTGTTAGCACAAGCAACTCCTATCAGTTTTTAAAATAATTTATAAATTGTCATTCACTTTGTGTAGATGATTTCCCTCTTACTTTTTAAAATGTTTTCTCTTTTTACTCCTTTTCCTCAACTTTAATTTGTATTTTTCTATGTGGTTAGATGCAATCTGGTGCCTATACAGTTGATAACTTTTGTTTTCTTTTTTATGCATTAAATTTTTTTTTCTCTGCAAAATAAATTACATTATTGTGTGTGTAGTCAGCTTTATAACAATAATTGGTTTGATTGATAAGTAAATCAAATTCTTTCTGAAATTAAGAAAGACCTTGGATTAACTTTTTTTTAACTAAGAAATGTTACTAATTCTTTTTAAACATGAATGTTAAAATGAACAATAAAACGAAAGCTGCACGATTCTCTGATATTAAACCAATTACATGATTTTTCATCCCTTATTTTCCATACTTCCCTACATTTCTTAGTTTATCTGGATAAATCCATTTCCAATTTGTATTTTCCATAAATCATTTCCATTTAACTTCTTTTTAATAAATTGTTTTTAATTTCTATTTAAAATGAATTTAAGGTCATTTCATATAAAGAAAATTTTTAAAGTTCAATTTCTTTTGAGAAAACTTATCAAATTTTTCAGATTTCGAAATCTCATTTCCGATTTTCAGGTTTAACCTGAACTCTATATTCATCCCCCACCCAATTTTAAAAAATTGATACGCACTTCAGGCAAGTGTTTCTTTTTTTTTATAATAATTTTTATTTAAGGTTTTAAAGAAATAGTCTGAGAAATATCTGTCGATTGTATTGAACTTCAAGTTGAACGTGAATACTTATCGTCCGGGTCACACTCCTCCCTGCTCTTTTAAACGGGAGTAGAGGTTTATCCCTTGTTTCCTGTTTAGAATTGTTTCCGGTTCATTCAAAAGTCTGCTTCAGCTCTATTCTTATAATGCTCGTTCTTTCCTACGCTACCTTGAGTGACACTTGGGCCTTGTATTGGGTGAATATTAGAAAAAAAAGTGTCTGTTTCATGGCACTAGGCCATCTTTCTTATTTGGGCTAAGAACGTTTCAGCAACTTCTCATACTATTCAGTAGAACAGGATCTAAATTGATAATCCTATATCATTGGTTAGGCTGCATTAATTAATCCTATTTTGTGACAGGCTGTGTTTATTACCAAAGTAAATACTAGTTGATATAGTAGGATATAAGCTTAAAGCCTGTAAATACTTTTGACAACCAGTATCCTTTGTAGAGTTTCTCTTATTGACTTGTACTCTCATAGCAACCAGTAAAAGTCAATATGTGCCTGGTCAATCCTTAACTCTGTCATCCAACGGAAAGGTTTCACTTCTTCAGTACTAAGATTTTTTTAAAGTTTCACTTAATAGCGTTTTAATCAAGAGGCAACGTTCTGAAGACTGTCTTTTGGCACTAAATGTGTTTGAAAAAAAAATGTTCAGATTACGGATTACTATCGTTGTGAGAAGAGGTTGGTAGTCTTGAAAATTACTGGCATTTTACTTGGGCCTCAACACTGACCATTAGCATCGATATAGAGATTTCCATGTAGATTTGGAATTAGATCAAATGATAGCAGAATGATAGGAAGAACTCTCAGAAAATGAATAAAGAGAAAGAAAATCCTTTAAATCTTTTTTATTTCATCAATATTTATTCAGAAAGCGTATTTGGTACCGCTATGATGACCACTCCTTTCCATCACACAATTGTGGCTCATGGCGTGTTGGTTTCTCTTCCAACGGGGATGTTCAGGTTAATCTGGCCCTCTTCTTAGAAGTTAGGTGGTTTGAATTCAGAATTTTCCTTTTCTTAGTCACTCAAGGCTATAGGACCCACTTCGTTCTGCTATTTGACTATAGATGATTATCTAAGCGCAGCTTAGACGTAGCACAAGGCCGAAAGTATGGGGCTCCTAGTGAAGATTAAATTTGCTACTTAAGTTTAATAATTCTAGCGAGACAGGCTTGCTAACCATTACACCACGTCGCTATTTGATCATAGGTAGTGGTAATGGGAGAGAAGATGGATTTATACTTTTCATAAGGGTATTAGCACGTAAATGAATTCAATGAGCTCGACTGGAATTCGAGCTCAGCTCACCAATTCCTCAATCTTCCACTACCTATTTAATCTTATTTCTTAGTTTATTTTGCTCTTGGGAAAATTCATAAAATTCAAGACAGAAAAAATACTTGGAAATTCTAATAATTCCTCATCTCAAATTTCAGACAAAAGCTGATTAAAAACCTCATCTGATAGCATTTATCTGAATTTTTTAGATTAATTACTATTTACTAAATTTCTCAGACTAGTGTTTCGTCTTTATTATACTCACGTTTCTGGTGTATGTTAACCTTCCAGGAATTTCGAATTAAGCCCTTTATTCAATACATTGGGCGTAAATTTTCATTCTTCCGACTATACGAAAGGATTCTTCTTAATCAAGTTGACTTTGTGACGTCACATGTCTCTTCTACTGAACCAGCACTTTTTTTTAACGACCTGACTTAAGGATTGAACTCACAACCACAAATTTAATTCCCTTAATCTATGCGCTTAACCAATCCTATAGGCCATGTTCTGTAGAAAAGACCTTCAATACTAATGGTACACAAAGCACAGTGGATAAATGTTAGTTAAAAAATACCTGGTAGTTAGTTAAATACGTGGGTCGAGTAGAGCAAAAAGCCGTATATTCTGGTTTAGTGACGTTGCAAAATAACTTCGCATGGCTGAATTAACTGATATCTTCAAGCATGGACAGCAGAATGAGAACACTCTACACCTGCTGATTAAATAAAGTGTTCAATTTGAAATTCCCTAAAGGATACACACCTGAACAAGGCCAGATGGTATAATGACAAAGACATTATCATGAGAACACTAATTAGATCAGATCATGATATTATTAAGATATGAAAGTGTCAAGTCAGCGGTTTTTCAGATTTTTTTTCTTTGATATGCTTTGTCCCTTCAGGACATGGACAATCATGGCTCTCGACGACTTCCTATCGTTTGCAGTTTGACATTTACCTCTCTGTCCTTGATCTGCCAACCATTTGCACATCCTCATTGGGTAGGCTATTTGCTGATTTCCTCTGTTCCCTCTTGCTTTCAATGTCTTGTGAGTATCGAATTCTCCAAGCCCACTTTTCTCATTGTGTCTTAAAAATTTTAACTTTCTGATTCTAACTGTAAGCGGCTTTTTTTCCAATTTTCTTTAATTTTATTTTAATTTCTCCTTGATCATATGTTCAGTTCATGGTAGTCTCGTCATCCTTCTGTAGAACCACGTTTCTGTTTCAAAAGTCTCTTCATCAGTAAGCATTCACTGCCATATAAGGTGACAGGTATAACAGGAGCACTTTTCTTCCACTTTTCTAGAACATAATCATATTTGTATTTGACTAAAGCAGTAGGCCAAGCACTATATAACATGACCTGATTATTTAGTCACTTTTACTAGAGCTATTGCTACAACTGAATAAGCGACTCCCCACTTTTAGCAAATGGTACAAACTAGTGCTTTTAAATTGTCACCTCACTGACTTCTCCCTATCCACTTGGCCATTCATACAACACTGGAAACATAATGTCACGAATAATGATGTCGTATTACCCGACCGGACGAACACAATCAGATTCCATCTCAGTTCCACATTCCCACCCACATCCCGTTAACAGAAAATGGTATGCAGATTGCCACAAGAACCAATTCTATTTGTCTATAGAATAGGTAATTGCTCATTGACTGTTGGTCTTGCCGCCCCAGAGGAATTATTTCCAGCTTCAAAGGATATTAGTCCCACATTTTATGACAAATGAGATTCTGTGGACGTGTAAGCAGGTTCATTTATAAATTGAATCGTCGTCTTAGGAAGATTTGTTTCTGAGTTTGAGAAAAATTTCTTTTATTTTCTGATAAATATCCATGATAATACGACTGTTTTTCTTTCGTATATTTTTATATCTTGTTCCAATCAACTCTGTTTTGTTCGCGTCATTTATTTAATTTCCATACGAAATATTTATCTAAAT
The DNA here is from genome assembly GCA_037127315.1 of Ascarosepion bandense. Taxonomy (NCBI): domain Eukaryota; kingdom Metazoa; phylum Mollusca; class Cephalopoda; order Sepiida; family Sepiidae; genus Ascarosepion; species Ascarosepion bandense. The sequence goes on along the minus strand of JBBBDQ010001171.1, from coordinate 2,427,474 downwards.
AAACAAACGACAAATTCATTAAAAAATATTCCCTACCAAATCTAAGTTCTTTAGTCAAATACAAAAACTTAGCTTGCAGGATTAGCAAATAATAATGGGCGCTCGACCGAATAAGTAGCTTGAGCGTTTACTTTCTGACTATGATGCTCGGGTTCGAATCTCGCCATTGCCGAGTTGTCAGAAGGGGAACTTTTTGATGTTATCGATCTGGAGAAGGCATCTTTTAGAAAGTGAGTGAAATTGGGTAGACAGAAAACTTTGGGAGACGTCGATGATTGTGTTAGGGTGACCGAGAGTTTGAGCATCCTGGCCTTGTTCACGCTAGACCTCACTCACTCACTCACTCACTCACTCACTCTCTGTAACTAAGGTACGTTAAGCATAGTTACAGTATAAACAACAGGTGGGATTTGTAGGCGTTGGACAAAAACGTCTGCTCTTAGACAGCCATACATACAATAGGCGGAAATCACAATCTCGACCACGGCGTAAAACTGTATGAACACAAAGTTTGCACAAAAATTTCCTTATTATGCGTCTATTAAGGCAGGGTAACAAATTTATGATAAAAAGTATTACCATCAGAAAATGAAAAAAAATACAGTTTGGGAAATGACAAGGATTTTGAAAATGACGAAAGAAAAAGCAATTCAAGAAGGCAGTACTAAAAACAAAGGTGGAATTATCTTTGAAATAAATAAAAAATTTTTAAAAAAAACTGAAAATATCTGCTTTTATTTGCCACGCGAGCGTCTCAGCGGTATATAGTCATTTTTTAAAAGGCCGTTTTAAATGTACACTGTTCGTGCTTAGTAAAACTTCTATAAATTCTTTTTGTTCAGCTACAGGAGAATTTTCACGAACATCAAATTTTTTAGTCTCTGCAGCTGGTTAGTAATTGGTGCCTTTTTGATGCCAAATACCTTCTGCTCCTTGGTATTGATTTACTTTGTTCTCTTGCTGTCAAGAAGTAGTCTCCTGTATCCATTGACCTGAGCTCTACATATTTGGAAAATTAAGCCCACAAGGCTCCCATTCGTGTTGTTACTACTAGAGCTTGAGATCACATCTCTCATTGGTCAGTATATAGGAAAAAGATTTTCCCATAAATTACAAATGAATCTTTACACATTTTGGCGGGTGTTAACCACTGCGCAGAAAAAGATACACAAGTGTGTAACAATTTTTACACAAAACGTATGGTTTTCATAAAAAAAAACTTCTCTTAAGAGTATTCTAAGAAAAAACAAAAAAACTTAGACAATTAAACATTTATTCATGATTAACATTTTAAAAGTAGTAAGAATAATTTTTTTTTTATAAATTCACTGTCTGTCCGTGTGCTTAACACTCTTTTAACACGGGCCGCACTTGGTTTAAATAGACATATCATACCGTTTAGAAATCCGGATGAAATTTGCTCTTATTCTGCATCGGGATTTAAAAATTAAGTATTCAAAATAACTGAAAAATAAAAATAAAAACTAGTAATTGTAAAGCTTTTAATTTACATCGAATTTTAAGTAACACAAAATATTATAAATAAAAAAAAATAAAAAAAGTATATATGTTCCAAACTTTGAATTGAGGAAATCAATTTCGTTTCTTCAAAATGTCAAGGAATCAGAATTAAAATGAGAAGTTTCGTGATGTGAGGGTTTGAAGAAGTCAATTTTCGGCCTGAATCGAAATTAAACTTACAGCCTGAATCAGTTTAAGTGATGTTTTGAAGTTTCATGGAATTGAATTCAGTTATTTCTTCAAATTATAATTGCTGTTTTCTAAGCTTGACAAGATAATCTTTTAGTTTTGGACCGTAGTTCCAATTAGTCCCCTTCAGCATCTCTTAAAAGATAGCACAGAGTGCAGTTTTTACGCAAGTTATAAATAAAGGAACTAATATTAGGACTTCAATGTATCAAGCAAATATCAACAAACCTAATCTTAGCATTTTAGTTGTAATTACTTATTGGATTGATACAAAGGTTTGCAGTGTTTGTTTTATTTTTGTTTGTTTCAATAGGTGGCATTTGAATAGATGATTTACTTTTACACATGACTGGAATTTATGGCATATTCTGAATAATATTTTAACATACCTTTCTATATGACTCATTTGGGATTCGTGAATTTTAAATATTTTAATGTTAAAAGTGAAAATGGAGGAAAATGAAAAATGCATTTGATGGTGTTTCCTTTCCAGAAACAAAGATGCTATAAAAACAACAGAAAAGATAAAAGCCAATTATGTAGATTACTGAGAGTATCTCTCGTAAGCGATTTGCTAGGTACAGAAGTGTAAAATTTAATCTAGAAGACCGAAAAAGTTCTGACAGGGCTGCAGTCATAGATGAGGACCAAATCAAAACTCCAGTTAAAATTATCCAGCTTGTACAAAAGTGTTTACAGCAGAGATATGATCATTTTATGTAATTTGAAACCACTTGGGTACGTTAGCCACAACAATGTTTGGGTGTAGCATAATTTGATGTGGTAGGAACTATGGGTTGCATTTCCATATTTTTCTTTTTACTCAAAAGTAACAAAAATGGGCCTTTTTTTTCTCTTTGGGATTTTTTTAGAAGAAAATAATGAAAACTAGATTGTTTAATACGATGTGTAACAAAAATGTCTTAGTGGGGAAAAATAAATTGGACTACCATCAACCGCTCCAAAATCTAGTCTGCACCTGACGATAATGCCACGGGTCTGTTGGGATTTGAATTATATTTTGTACTGCAGGATCCTTCTGCAAAGACATACATTGAATTAAAACAAGTATTGTATGGATGTGCGTTGTGGTGCAGTGGATATCGACTCGGAACGACAACTTGGGGAGCCGAGTTCGAATTCCAGTTGAAATCCTTGCATTCACTTACGCACAAATACCATTAGGAAAGGTATTAATCCGTCTCTTCCCTCCAGTTATGGGTTAAATAATAGGACAGATTGGGTTCTATAGCCTTGGTCGGCAACCAGTCTACCGCAGAAAGCAATGGCAACCTACTGCGGAATAATCTTCTGCCCAGTCAGTCATGTCTCTTTCGAGACATGATCGCCCAAGCGTGTATCACGTATGGCACTTAACTGACTGTTTGGCTGGTCTCAATGAAAAGGGTCCACACTTCATAATGATGTTATCCTTTTATTTAGGAATATCACCGTGGAAACAAGAAACAAAAAACAGGTATAGGCAATCAAAAGGGGGAAAATGGACAAGCAAGGCAAATTTCAAAGTAATTTCAATCGGTTTAGAAATTATAAAGTAACACGTGGTATCTTAGAAGAGAATTTCAGACTTAGTAGTAAGGAACAAATACTTACTTGTAGATCAGCTAAAAGGAACAAGTGTATAAGGTGTCATGTAGTTGCTCGCTTGAAGAAATTACAGCTAAACACATGTCTGTATATGTGATAAATGTTTATTTTTATATTTTTACGGAATATTAAATCTTATCCTCATACTTTTAAAGCTATTACTGCTGCTACCGTAGTACCACTAAGTAGCAAAATTTTTAAGCCTGTTAACGCATATACCGAACTCTTCGGGAACTATTACGCTGTCCCTAATTGAACTGATTAAAGGCAGTAATTGATGATGGATATCATCAGGATAATGTCAGAAATTGGTGCGTCTTGCCTGGGATGTTTCACCATGCACCTTCAAATTACGATTTATTTAAATCCCAGCAAAATTCTCTTAATAATAACTTCAATTTTCCGGAAACCTGTAAAAATCATTCGGATGTCAAGTTCTTGAAGGATGGAAAACCCAGAGGAAGGGAGACAAGATCCTGGCTCCTATGTATGTTCGGTGGGGAGGGGGGAGTCTACGTGGAAATTTGGGCCAAGCGCACGCGCTCAGAATGGCTCAAGGTGAAAATCGGCTTTGTGCCATATTCCACCTTTGTGGAAAGTCTTGGGTAAATACGGAGAGGAGGGCTGCTTACCTGCCACTGGGTGAAGAGGATAATTGTGTAGTATCATATCCAGCAGCAACAACCGAAGCCAGCCCTCGACACAGCCATCAACAGTAGTCTCAACAACAGCAGTCCTTTGCTAGCTATCATCATCTTCAGCCCCTTTTATTCCAGCTAGCTCCAACAGACTGCCTCCAACGGTATTTACCAACCTTCCCACGCAAGGTTAGATGTGACACAAGGTCATTTTATAGTGGGTTTTCTCGGCTATATAGCCGGGCCAAAAAATGTCTGTCTATTTTTACCGAGTCGTGATTCTACCCTTCGACGGAACCACGACTGGGTTAGTGCTCTCTGCTCGGAAGCAGAGAGCACTCTCTACCCGATGGCAGAGAGCTGACAGTGTCGCAGTTGCAGAGGCAAATGCCAACTGCCTCCAACTGCATCTCCTCCGAACCATCACTCAGATGTCAAGTTATGGGAGGACGGAATTATGACGCTACCTCAAAAATGGCAAGAGCTAGCAAAATGAAATGGTACATTTATTGAATAAAATTTAAAAAATTCACTAAAAAATACTATAAACTTTTGTTCTGATCAAATAATCGGATTTTGTCTAATTCCAGTGCAAATAAAAAATAAATAAAAATGGCTAATTACAGAATTGTCATTAGCGTATTTATTCGCAAATTTCTATTATGAAAGATTAATGGTTAAAAGAAAAACGGAATCTGTCTCTCTGATTGGCAAAAAAAAAAAAAAAAAATCTTAATTTGTCATAATTCATACACAGAAAGTTTTTTTTTTTTTTTAATCATTTCACCCCAAGCAAAGTGGAAATGCCACTGATGTGCAGGGGGCTACATAACTGTAAAAAGGATTAATTAGAAGAGTGAGGAGTACAGACCAGTTAGAAAAGAGCAATAGAAAGATGAGAATGCAGGTGTGATGACAATTTCATAGGTGGAGGGAAAGGGAAGGATATACGGGGTGGGGAGAGAGCTAGAATCCAGTGGTTAATAGATGAGTATTGACCTTGTATTTAAATTCTTGGAGGTTGTAGCCATCAAGAAAGCAAGAATATGGGAGCGAGTTCCACAGGCGGGAATGAATAAAAGGATTGCACTTGAGTAAACAGAAATTGTTTACACTTCTTGCAATCATGCAGTTTTGCCAGAATGTTAGTGGAGAAATGATCGTTCTCATTTGGTCCCACGGGAAAGATGTCTTGGAGGCACGAAATTATCTATGACTTTAGAATAAACATCACCGAGGAAGCATTCTGGTGCGCAACATATATGCGCAGAAAACGAGGAGCTGATTCTATGCATCACACACCGTGTGTGACTTTGTATTGTAATGTACATGCGTATGTCTGTGTGTGATGGATTTACGTGTCCTTTACTTATTCAATGCAGTCTCATGCTATTCTGTTTTTCTGTGTGACCTAAAACTGATCGGAAAACTGAATCGTTTCGGATATATTTTCGATGGTCACCCGAAGTATATACTATTTCTTTTCTGCTGTTGGTTGAGAAATGTTCAGTTGTATTATATTTCGTAACTTATTTTACGTTTGTCTATTCGCAACCGGAAGTAGCCTTAAATCCGTCAATGTTGTAACATTTCTTCATCACAAAATCAGCACACAGAAACAAAACCCGGAAGAGAGAAAATTTCGCCTTGTGCTACAATTTTATTTTTTTTTATTTTTATATACAATAAATCGCGAGAGGGAAATTTTGGTTCAAGCGTACGCGCTCGAAACGCCCCACGATAAAAATCAGACTTGTGCTACACTCCGCCTTTGTGGGGAGTCTCGGGTAAATCCGAAGAGGTAGGGAGAACTGCTTGCCCGGCACCGGATGATGAGGATGGTTGTGTAGCATCATATCCAAAAGCCGAAGTCAGCCCTTGACGGAACCATCAGGAGTCTCAACAACAGCCGTTCTCTAGCCAACGTTGATTTTTGCTATTGATAAATTTGGCATAACTTAATCTTGTTATCGTTGCTTTTGCCGTGTCATTTCATTATTTTTAATGTTGACAGCATGTTGTCTATTATAGACACTGGTTCCCCTTACGACAGATGGACACACAATTTCATTGTGTTTGTAAAAGAAAAAAAAATATGCATTCCGCTCCCACGCAGTCTGGACAATACCTACTCCGATCAGAGCAATAAATTTGGAAAAAAAGAAAGAAATATTCCTTGTGTATTAGTGTTGGTGTGTGAATTTAATGATATAGTATTTGTGAGATTTTGGACTGTGAGCAACACTTAAAAAAAAAAAAAAAAAAAAAAAGTTGGACAAAGTGTCTTTAGACGTGAGCAGTGGGACGAGAACGGTCTACCTGAGTAATGACATAAAACGGTTCAGTTCGGAATTCTCTGTAGGATACCTGAATTAGTATACACTCTGATGAAGGCCAGAGAGCACAATGACTGAAATGTTGTGATAACAACCGCAATGATGACAATAGTCTGCAAGTAAATAATAGTGTAAATAAGCTTTATGCATGTCAAAAAGTTTCTTTGTTTAAACGTGAGTATGGCTGTGAAATAAAACGAAAACCATTAACCATCTTGGATTTCTCTTAGCTACAAGGACAGAGATTTAATATCTTATCAGTAATCATTTCAGTTTTTCTTCATTGGTAGCAGTCTGTTTATCGATATCAGCTTTATATATCTATTCATACGTACTAAAAAAATTGAAAGCATAGAGATGGCCACAAAGTAAATGTCAAGCTTATTACTGACAACAATAAAGTGATTTTAGGTTAGATTAAAATAATAATAATGGTCACAAGTGTAATGAGATGAAAAAATGGCAATGACTAATTTTTTGGTCCCCAAAAATATTAATTTTTCAAATCCTAAAAATTTAGAAAATAATCAAATTTTATTGAACTTTTTTAATTATTCGGTGATAAACAGAATTATTTTAAAAGTATTATGAATTTTGTAGAAATATATTTTTTAATTACAATATACTTGTGCGCACACAATTTTAATGAAACTGAAATAATTATCTCATTCGAGCTAATTTCCCTTTCTGTCAGGCAACAGGCTCTTTAAAGTCATTTTTATGGAAGTATCTCTACAGATTCGCGATACCTAAGGTTTAAAATTGATTTTTAGAAATTAAAGATTTTTCTTAAAGCTTTTATGTTAGTTTTAATTTCAAGCTAATAGATTAAATCTAATATTTCCAATAAGCAAAACAAAATAGTTTGCATTTCAAAAACTAATTTAAATTGGCTGGAGAAAGTTTTCATTTCGAATTTACTAAAATCGCTGATTTAATCATTTTAGCCATCCGTCAGCAAATATAATTCTCTTTACTAAACTTTAAAAAAATACTTTTTTGAAGCTTTGAGGAATATTAAGTGACTTAGTTTTATCTGATTTGAAAGAAACATTAAAGTTTAAAATTTCGCAGAAATGCATTTTTTTAAAACGGCGGTAGCTGTTTATTTCAGATGTTGACAGGTTGAAAGACTAAGCTTTTTATCTAATATTTTTCTACGGTGAACATATCTGTAAAATTTACTTGGATAATAACGCGAGTGTCTTTTTTGTATAATTTGTAACTACATAACAATTTTAAGTTTAGGAAAATATTCTCCGTAATCTAATATCTTATTGAATTTAAGATACTTTGACTTTATATTTACTATAGTTATCACTCTTCTTTTCTGATAATGTCGTGTATGGACATCCGTATTTACAAAAATTGGCACGTTTATGCACATAAAGAAAATTAAATTCTTTTTAAAATATTGTACGCCGATTAATTGCACTAAAATTTCCCATTTATTAGTAAATACATAGTTTTTATTTAATAATATCACCGAAAAAGGACATAGTAAGACAGTAATTAAAAAAAACATTATTATTGCTATATTTTTTTTAAATGAAAACAATTTTTCTAAAATTTATTATTCATCAATTTATTTATTTATTAACAATAGTGTCCATATTATATAATTATAAAAGCAATTTAAACTTTCCGGATTAAATAATATCCTACTTTTGCATTTTTTTTAAAGATTTCAAGCTTACTTTCGGTAAGTGGTGGTTTTGTTTTACAAAAAGAAATTGATGATTGAATTCTGCTTACTAATATACATTAAGAGGGACGAAATTTAATTTCTCGAATATTTCATAAAATTGATTAAGTTAGGGCTAATATAAATATATATATATATATATATATATCCGAGTGAATACAGAACGAAAAATTCTTACAACATCCAAAACATTAATTTAAAACAGTGCTCGATATATATAGAGCTGTGAATATTTATTATAAATTATATTTTAGAACATGTACATAATTATTCTATATATAACCGCTACGAAGGCACGCTCGTTTCAACATTGAAACTACAATGCCTCATCAGGCGGAAACGAGCGTACCTTCATAGCGGTTATATATAGAATAATTATGTACATGTTCTAAAATATAATTTATATATATATACATATATATATGATTTTCTCAAAAAACTTAATTTGTGAATAAGTCATAAAAATCCGAAATTATTTGATTTTTGTAAGAATATTCAAATCAATGTGTTTTTACCACAAAAAAGACGCTAAAATTTCTTATACTAATTTTAATTCCCCCTCCTGACGCAAAAAGAAATCGAGCTTCGTAAAAAAAAAAAAAAAAAATGAAAAAATATAATTTAGTAATCAAAACAACTTTTGGTCTTTCTTAATAGTAAAGTTTTTGACGATAAAACTTTGTTTTTATTAATTTGGGGGCTTTTTTTCTAACATAGTATGCTATAATGAATCAGTGGAGGTATCTATGTTTATGATTCTGTATTTAAACAAAATATATTTTCCAATAAATGCAGTATTTTAGACTAACAATTTAGATTTTAAATTTGATTTTTACCATAAATGAAGTAACAGGTATCGAACTAGTAATTATGGTTTCTATAAATGAGAAATTGACACTGAACTTAAGTTTGTTTGTTTTTTTGTTTTTTTTTGTTTTTTTAAATCCAGTGAACAGTAGGTAGCGATTGACGTTGCATTTAGATTTTTTGCAGATTAAAGTTTGCTAGAAAGCATGGAAACGGAAGGGAGTTCCACAAATGAGATATGCAAGAAAAGAAACTGTTAGCATGGAATTTTATGGTTACATCTATCCACCTTAACTGTAAATTGATGAGATCTTGACGACACTCAAGTACTGCGATTAAATTTTAAAAAAAGACTCTGGGTACCACAGTGAGAAGCGCATCCGAACAATTAACATGAAAGTATTTATAGAAAAGACATAAAGTAACCTTATTGCGGTGGGAAGGTGACTGAAGCCGAACCGCCAGATCAAGACCAGTAATATTGCTGATTCTTTGGATCTCAAGGAGCTCAATGTAAATAGCAGGGGCACCGGACCATATATGGCAGCCATATTCAAAGCAAGATATGTAAGTTAGATTCTGTTAGAGAGAAAAATTCTCACACCTGACGAAGTGAACAGACTTTCTTAGCAGCTGACCTAGCAATGGATTCAATATAGTTTTCCATTTCACGTCAGCTGAGAATGTTAGCCCGAGAAGACGCAAAGAGTTAGTTTCCTAGAGGTTAGTATCAGCCATGCTAAAGGAAAGCAGCGAGGTGTGTCTCAGATGATTACTGGAGAGAAATTTAATTTTGTAGCTTGTTAATTTTAACAAGCCATCTTTTGCTCCAGTTCATGACGCATTTGAGGTCGTTTTAGACATCGGCTACCATTTTGTCCTTGTTTAACTGATAAGGCTTACCATTGAAGCAGGAGTAAATTGTGTCATCAGCGGAGATACCAATTTGAGGGCTGATGCACTGAAGATCATTAATTAAAATTAAAAACAGCTTAGGACCAAGGATGAAGCCCTAGGAACACTAGCGTTAGTACGAAAGGATCTAGACGATTGGCAGTTCATGAGGACAGACATTTCACGATTTGATAAGGAAGACTGAATGAGTGCAAAAAAAAAAAAAAAGTCCAGAGACGCCGTAACTTTTTAGTTTGTAGAAAAGACCTGAATGCCAGACTCTGTCAAAGGCTTTCGAGATGTCCAATGCTACAGCGTATGCTTCACCGTTTTTTATCTAGAGTATAATACTCTTTCAAAAATTATTGCCAGTACATCAGCAGTTGATCTGGAGAAACGAAAGCCGTATTGCTTGTCTGAGAAAAGAAACTGCGATTAGATATTATGAACCAATTCGGCATTTTTCCAGGAGTTTGCTTAAAAAAAAAAAAGGTAAAAGAACAAGGGGCCGATAATTGGGCAGTGCACCAGGGATATTAAAAAAATGGGACAACAGATGATGACTTGCAGGAGACAGCGAGGCATTTATTATACAGTTTAAAGAAAACAGGATCGATGACTATTTTAGGGATACCATTGGGTCCACATGCCTAGTGGGAGATCTAGGTTAGAGATGATAGTAAAAACCATGGAAATGGTTATACGCATATCGTTCAACACACACTCAGTTTTGTGATGGAAGTTAGTCTGCGGTACTCTGGATGAGTCCAGAGTAGATTTTGAGATTTTTTTAAAAATCGTATCACCTCGAGCAAGACGGTAATGCCACTGATGTGCAGGGGGCTACATAAAAGTAAAAAGATTAAGTAGAAGAGAGTGAAGAGGAAGACGAACCAGTTAGAAAGGAGCAAGAGAAGGATGGGAATACAGGCGTGATGACAGTTGCAAAGGTGGAAAGGATATACGGGGTGGTGAAAGAACTAGTCAAGTGGTTAATAGATGAGTATTGACATTGCATTTAAATTCCTGGAGGTTGTAGCCATCAGGAAAGCAAGAATATGGAAGCGAGTTCCACAGGTGGGAAATGCGAGAGAAGCAGCTGATGGAGTAGAATTGTCGTCTGCATTTGGTTAATCTAACGGTGAATGGGTGGGACCCAGTTGCCAATCTGGTTGCACGAGTAAACACCTGTTGCAGAGGCACCAGTGACTTAAGTTCGTTGGAGTAGAAGCCATGAAAGTATTTATAGAACAGACAAAGGGAGGCCACATCTCGTCGGTGGGGAAGTGGCTGTAGTCGAGCCGCCAAGTCGGCACCTATCACATTATTGAATCTCCTTTGGAGCCTGTCGAGAACACTGAGATGAACAGCAGGGGCACCTGACCATATATAGCAGCAGTATTCCATGCACGGACGAATGGTTGATTTGTATATATGCAGGATGGATTCAAGCGGGAAAAAAACACCCTGGCCCGACACAGTGATCCGACCTTCTTAGCAGTGGATTTAGCTATGAATTCAATGTAGTGGTTCCATTTGAGATCAGAAGAGAGGGTAAGGCCGAGGAGGTGCAGTGTATTGCTCTCATGGAGACTCGCTTGGTCCATGCTTATGGGAGGCAGGAGAGGTTGCCTGTGATGATTGACAGACAACAGCTTGGTCTTAGTCGCATTGAAATTGACAAGCCACTTCTTGCCCCAATTCACCACAGAGTGTAGGTCCCGTTCAAGGTCGGCAGCGAGATTATATTTGTCCGCTACGCCGGGTTTCTTACTGATGCGGAGCAAAGCATTTAGTTTTATCAGAAAATTACTCAAATTGATTGAAGAGGGGAGGAATATAGATGTTACACTTACTTAACGCTTTATTACAAAGTAACAAGTAATCATGACAATAAAAATTGTTACGGGTTATGTGGTGCCACATGCTCTCAGAAAACATGGACTCAAGTTTTGAGAAAAAAAATTTAAAGTTTTAAAACAAAATTTTGCTTTTTTAAAAAAATAAAAAGCAAAACAATTTAGATTTACTATCAATTGCGCATTACTCTAAAAACACTGATCCATTAAAATATCCTTCATTAGTACGGATTTGAATTAATTTTATAAATTATCATGTACTATTTGATTAACAAGCCTGAAAATAGTAGTTCACAACTGGTTTCTCTATTCATTCATAAATATATTAACCCACTGAATCTAGCAGTTCATATGACAAAAGCAAACTAACAACGACTCACGAGCTGAACTACAGAAAGTCAGCTGACAAGATCAAAGTGAACTAAATTTGTTCAGGTCATTCAGATTGTAGTCATGGATTAATTCATCCTTTAAGGATCTCCAATATAAAAAGCAACAGTTGGTGGAGATTTCAATGAAATTGATATTTTTTTCTCCAATAATCATTCTAATCAATAAATCGTTAATTTGAAGGCCGTTTTTCTTTGCTAAAGTTTGTGGGTAATTATTTTCACAACTAGATATCATTTCAGATATCAAGGTAAAAAAAAGCTGTTGTTTAACATGTTTTTCTATGCTCGACTTATAAGTGACTAAGGTATTTTGAACTAAAGACAGGTTTTGTTTTCTATGCCTATACAAGGTTTCGAAAATGTAGATGCTTATACATAAAAATGTCCATTTAGGTACATCTGAGTTTTATGACTTAAATTAAGATCTAGACCCATTTTGAGTTATTGATGGCTATTTTGATGGGATGTGGAGAAAAGAAAAAGTCGGTACGGCCTAAAGTTGATGGGTGTGTCGAGTCAGTTGACCGAGTTTACTGATGGTAACGTTGACAGCTTGCCTGATCGCCGCGACTTCGTGTCATGATCCCTTCGTGATTGACTTTTTTTTTTTTTAAGGAAAATATATATATATATATATATATATATAAACCGGATGTGATGTTTAGAGCCTCTACGTGGAGGAAAACTTTTTACTTTTGTTCTTGATTTCTTATCGTTCATATCCGGTCGACAGGTTTTGATGTCTAAGAAATCAGAAATAGGCCTGGTTTGGAGTGTAACAAAACCATTGGAATTTCATACATTACGAATCATTTCTTTTCGTACTTGGTTAAATTTTTTTTCAATGGCTGCTATGTTTCATCGTTACCACTTTTCCATGTCTAATCTTAGTGAATCATTTCTATAAAAAAACAACGAAAAACAATTGGTTCGACACATCCTCATCTTACACCCGTTTCTATGTTTGTATATCTACTGAATTCACTTTCTATCCAGGTGGCGTTGCGGCAAGTACAGGTTCTGGATTATTCAAATGTCCTTTACATTATGCACATTTATGTATTATGCGTGAATAATTATTTTTGTAATTGTGTAACTAATTGAAAAAATAATGAATGAAATGAAGTAAAGTTCAATGAAAACAAAGAAATTTATCTTGAAGTGTCGCTAGAAATAGAATAAAGTAACTGAATAGTACTGGATTTTTATGTGATGTGCGTTGTATATTGGATATATGGTGCATTGGATATCGGCTCGGAACAAGAAATCGGGGAGCCGAGTTCGAAAGGTATTAATCCGTCTCTTCCCTCCAGTTATGGGTTAAATAATAGGACAGATTGGGTTCTATAGCCTTGGTCGGCAACCAGTCTACCGCAGAAAGCAATGGCAACCTACTGTGGGATAATCTTCTGCCCAGTCAGTCATGTCTCTTTCGAGACATGATCGCCCAAGCGTGTATCACGTATGGCACTTAACTGACTGACTCTTCTTCAATATGACAGCAAATGCTAGACAATCTCACTAAAAAATAAAGGAAAAACTTGAAGTAACCAAAATATGGCTCTACAGAAAAATGCTGAGGATACCATGAACTGAACAGATTAGCAACGACAAATTTTTAGAGAAAATAGAAGCAAAAAGGATACTTATACTTTGCATACTGATTTTGAGAATTTGTAGCAGCTGAATTTAACATTCTTCAATTTCTTTTTATCCAGTTCAGCTTGACGAACAATACAATTTCTTATCTTATTTCATTGTTTTGAAACTAAAAATTTACGCAGAAGCAAGAACAAAAGGACAGATCTGTTCACACAAAAATGCAAAAATATTTAAGCAAAAATATTCTCACATTCAATCAGTCAGTTAATTGCCATACGTGATGCACACTTGGGCGATCATGTCTCTTTTGAGACATGAATGACTAGGCAGAAGATTTTTCCCGCAGCATGTTGTCATTACTTTCTGCGGTAGACCGATTGCCAATCAAGACTATAGAACCCAATCTGTCCTGCTATTTAGCCCATAGCTAGGAGAACTAGTATTAATGTGCGCAAGTGAATGAAACGAATTCGAATAGAATTAGAACTCTGCTCTCCGATTTCTCATTTCCAGCCAATATCCATTACGCCACAACACAAATTAGTATCTAAACTTATTTATAAATGGAACTTTGTCTCTCTGTGTGTGTCCGTTACCTATAGACTCTGAAACGGCTGAACCGATTTTCTTGAAAATTTACACAGTTGTACTAAGCGTCTGCGAGTGTTCTTAGCCAGGTTTTGTGTCGAGATACCTCCGATAAATACCGAAAGTCGATAATTGAAAACATTGGGTTATAGAAGGAGTGGCCCGATTTTAATCAAATTTGATACACTCATAGGCAAAGATATAAGAAATGATATTCAGAAGTTTCAAGGTTGCAGTTCTTACAATAGTGCAGAAAGTCGATAATATATATATATGTATATAAATCGATACCAGGAAATCAAAATTTGACTTACATCCATTCATTTTTCTTTCAGTCTACGGTTTCGCTTTAACTGGAAACAACTGTTGATTTTTAGTCCTTTGGGCCAACGTCCAAAGAGTCTGAGCTCCAGGACCATGGATTAGTTTTAAAGTTTTCATTACACCCGAGCAACACCGGGCTATACTGCTAGTCAACCATAAACACACATTCCAGTGACCAATTCTCTTTTGCAGTGTAAAACAGAATTGGACACTACTACAACATCCATAATCAGCGTATAAAAGTACCAATATATATTGAAAGCCTGGCAGACCATACTTGAAACCAGTGGCAAAGCCATGTCCAAAATACTGCTTCAAAAATGCATTGGATGGCAGGTGAGATAAAAAGATGATCTTGTAGATCATCTCGGTATAAAAAATGACATTTAAATATTAACATAAAATGAAACTGTAAATATGTCGACCATTGTCACGGACAGCAGCGGTAAAACCGACTAAAATGTACTTAATTCTTGTCTTTTAAACAAATGGAATGTCTGGTTAGTGATTTTACACATTAGTTAGGTTGAACTATAGATGTCATAGCATTCTGAATATAGTGGTCGACACGGACAGAAAAAAATTCGTTCTACATAATGTGCACCTTTTTTTAGACTAAAGAATGTGGGGGGGTGTATTATAATAGCCGATTACTCGTTTTCCGATCACACCCGTCATATAAGGTAGCTTGTTTACAGATGCCTGTTTTGCTACAGATGCCTGTTTCTCAAGCACATTGGTATTTGTTCAACACCCACAGAGCCCATCTATAGTTTATACTGCAACTATGCTGAGTAGGAATTAGTTTCTGAGAGAGTTTATACAAGGCCAGTTTCTTCCGACCCTCGATCACGATGACGTGTGGCTTCATGGTAGCACAATCATTGATGTCTTTTGAACAGTTTTGAATACCCACTTCACTTATAAGACTTGGTTCAACTAATAGCATGGGTTTTCAGACACTTTCCAAAAGTGCTGCATGCTTGGATCGCAACCCCCCCTCCCCGCAGGCCGATAATATAATTCGACCATAGTCGGATTTGAACTCCAGTGCTGGTTCTTGGAAAGCTAATGTCCTAAGCACTTGACCACATGCCCATGTATTATACACAAATAATGATTTTTAGTGACTTGTTAATGCTTACAGCATATCACGTTGAAACAGCAATTCTTTTCTAATCACCAAAGTTAAGCAACGTCGAACCTGGTCAGTAGCTAGATGGGTGACTATTTGAGAATATCAAGTGCTGGAAGCTTTGACGTGCGAGTGGGATACAACGACTCACAATTGGAACTCTGAGAGTTGAGTTCCAATTTTAGTCGGGTTTATTATATTCACTTATGCGCAAAAATCTTTGAAGTGTATGAATCCAACTCTTCTCTCTTCAACTCGAGGTTAAATATTAGGATTTGTATCAGTTACTCATTTCAACAAAAAAAAATTCTTGCAATTAAAATTCGAATTTTTTCGGTTGTAAAATGTGTCTCGGCATTTTCTTGAGATACCCTGAATTTTTAGCCAATAAATTCTAACCCACTTTGAACTAGAGATAAGAATAAAAAAGTGAAGATTTATTTATTTAAACACACAAATATCAAACCGTACAGAAGTTTATCACTTTAAATGATTTCACAAACTGCATAAACTTAATACGCAAACATTTTTATTTAATTCACCAGAAGTGGAACTTTTTTAAGAATTGAAGAAATACAATAGAATAGTGGCTTGAAAGTTGATTTAATGCATCAAATATTTTTGTAACGCTTATATTCTTACTATTGTGGCTCTGCAAGCTTTAAAAATATCAATAATTCTTATTCAAACGGTTATTAAAGTGAAAATGCTCATGTTTGGCAAAAAGCTATTTGGAGGATCTTTTTATATCTATATCCTGTTAACTTAGTTATCTTGTAAAATCTGCAAGTCTAGTTGCGTAACCCTTGCTTCAATTTGTTCATCAAAAAGTATTGCAATTCGAATGGGAGGAGATTACTTAATCCATTTTATTGAATTAAAATGGATTCTGAGCCAGTCTTTTAAAAATGTGCATTAAACGTGCTAGATATTTTACTGAACATAATGTTATACTCCGTTTCAAATTAAATCTTTCTGATTCATTCTACATGTCGGCCGGATAAAAAAAGCAAAGAAACCGAAATTTAAAAAAAAGTTTTTCTCTATACAGATACTCCAGACATTACATTCTGCCCACAAAACTCCTATTTATCTCGAAGTTCCCGACAAAATCCAAAGAAGAATTTGCAATGTAATCGGTCCTGACTTGACATTTCGACTTCTGTCACTTTCTCACCGACGTGACCTGGCTTCCTTCTGTCTTTTCTACAAATATTTTTATGGCAACTGCTCTGATGATTTTTTTCCCTGGCACCCAGTCTATCTCAATTTAAGCGTGCTACTTTAGTGAACAAAACAAGATCTAAATTTTAGATTCAAATGTTAAGCACTGACTCATTGATTTTGTTAGAAATTAAAAAAACTCTAATTTACAAATTTTGCTTAGCACACACGCAAAAGTGAATCCAAAATAAAACACGAGAAATTTCGCATCTTGATGCGAAATGTTTTTCGGCCAATAGAAAACTAAGAAATATCTAAAAACAAAATTCAAATAATCTTCAATTCTCAGAAACAAATTTTTTACGGATCTTTTCGTAAGCCGACGCGAAGTTTGTTCGTCGTCCAATGGAAAGGCCGAAATCATATACGGGAATGAATTCCCAAACGACTTTTTCAAGCCCCACAAACTGAATAAAAGATAGGCAAGTTCGCCTGATACCAAAGAGAAGACGAGCGTATTAACACGTCCATTGACAAACGTCAAGTGTGCGTTATTATCTCTCTATCTTTCTATCTCACCTCTTTCTTTTTCACCGTTCTACCTCTTATACTTCATAAACGAACGAAACACTTTCAGACTGAGCGATTACTTCAAACATTCCTACCCAACGATAACGCTCATACATACATACATACGTCCACACACGTGTTCCTGCTTACGTACGCATAAACTCATTCTTGCAAGTCAGTTAAGTGCCATACGTGATACACGCTTGGGCGATCATGTCTCGAAAGAGATATTACTGACTGGGCAGAAGATTATCCCGCAGTAGGTTGCCATTACTTTTTGCGGTAGACTGGTTGCCGACCAAGACTATAGAACCCAATCTGTCCTGTTATTTAACCCATAACTGGAGGGAAGAGACGGATTAATATCTTTCCCAAGGGTATTTGCGCATAAGTGAATACAAAGAATTCAGCTGGAATTAGAACTCGACTCCCCGATTTCTTGTTCCGAGCCGATATCCAATGCACCACAACGCACATATCAAACTAATCTGTTTCAACGCACATGCACTTCACTATATCTGATAACCCACTATACTACTAGATTGACATCTACGTCCTACCATTTTATCATTGAAATAGTTAAATGTAACCGTCACTTTTACTCAAACAGTTTCTTTTCTCGCACGTCCCGTCTGTGGAACTCCCGGACCGTTTGTCTCCCTGATATCTACAATCTTCGAAACTTTAAATCAAATGTCAATTGCCATTTTCTATATTCTTGAATCCCATTAGTCTTTCATCCTTTCTTCAATACTTCCTGTACCCAGTCTTTTCTCTCACTGTAACCCCCTGAGCACTAATAGCAGTCTTGCCTTGCTTGGGGTGAAATGATTAAAAAAAATAAACAAATCTCCTTCAGAAAACATTTAGACATAAATGCTCATGAATGACTGGAAAAGAAGCAAGGAGAACAGAACAACTGTCAACACCTGGCCAGTTCTCGACGCCACCACCATGACACACTCAAAACTGCCCTCATCCAAATACCTACACAGTACCGACATACCGACTGCAGCCTCTGTATTGGTGGAATCAGATTTGTGGTGAGTATCACACTTCACAAATCCACTCCTGACATCACCACTATGGCCTCAGTTGACAGACCTAACAAGCACATCAACTCAAGATTTTACTAACTCTACATCTTCTACAAAGATGCCTCCCTTACCTACATTGAGACACACCAGCTCACATCCACTGTATCAGCAATTTTATATTTACAATTGTGTTCTTTTCCTTTTCCCTCACCAGCAGTACTGTTTTGCTTGTTCTTTCATGCTACCATACACATATTTCTAACAATTTAGTGGCAACCATACCTTTTCATGAGCTTTTTTAAGAAATTGCTGAAGAACAACTTTGCATAATAATTATCATATATTTGCTTATAATTTGAGCATTTTACAAATGCATTTGGTTAGATGGATGCTGCAGTGGAAAATGACACATGACCTACCTAAAGAGCTTGAATAAATGAATGGCAAAGCAAGGTTTAAAAAAGATAAGAAAAAGATAAAATTTGTTAATAGCTACAAAGTACAGGGAATTGTGGAGAGCTATGATTACCAACATCTTGAGGGGGACACAGCACAGAAAATTAGACCCCATCTATAATATCAATAAATTGGATGTAGTGTAATATATACTAGAAGTAACTGGGGAACTTTCCCAGTTTTCCTATTTTCATTTTCTGATGTATCATAAAATTTAATCAATAAGCTCTGATTTCAAAATATCCATGGAAATTCACTATTGTATTGTTAAATATTTGAGCTTAAGCAAATACTGCAATAACAATCATAAGTACTAGTGGAATCCATGGAATTTCCACGGAAGAATAATTGATTTCCTGGAAAAATTTTACTTTGTCATACTACAAATGATAGTAACACCTTCAAACATAAAGGTATTGGATAATAAAATGATAACACAGAGTGTAATTTTAAAATATTCATAAAAGTAATGTCCATAGAATCTACTTTACTGTAATCTTATATCAAGCGGTGTATGCACAGACCATAACCAAAATACTGTACGCTATTTTGTGAGATTTTGAAAGAGAAAATGTTTTTTTTTTTATTACTGAAAACTCATGGTTCATGTGTTCATTGTAAACAGAAAAGACCAACTGAGTAATGGCCAAGGGTGTAGAAGTCAGAAATTTCATTATTAGGTTGCGGGATATGATAACAAACCTACCTATTTTTACTATATTGTACAGTACACACACACACATATAAAGACACACAATTACTGCTACAACCACCAGCTTAAGCTGCTACAGATACGGTAATGCTATAGGCTCTCTCCTCCTACTCTCTCACTCTTTACTACCCTTTCGTTTGGTAAAGGTGAGAGAAAGGCTGAGGAGAGTAGGGTTTATAGATTATAAAAAGATAGAGGGGAAGGAAAAGCTTGTGTAGAGAGTGTGTTATCTTTCTTCAGTGCTGTAACAGATGAAGAAACTAAGCAACTAAGGAAGGAATAAGCAGAATTATTATATGATGAATGCAGGTCGTTATTTAAGGTGGGTGCAAATGAAAAGATTTACAATAAGTTTTTCCATTTCACCGAAGCAAATATGTGAGCATTATGTGAGCATTATGATCCTTCTCTTTCTTCTCACTGGAACCAAATAGTGTTTCTGATATTTGTGCTCAAAACGGATTAGTCCATTATTTATGAGGTATTGGAAAGGAATAACATATATGCTAAGGGATGAAGCAGTAATTTTAGGTTTTTTTTGTCATTCTTTAATTCCAAATAATATTTATCACCCTATTTCTCACTCCATCTCCCTGTTCTGCTATCCATTTCTAAAAACTTGTTTCTCTGTGCTCTTTTCTTTTTTTTTTTTTTTTTTTTAATCATATCACCCCGAGCAAGGCAGTAATGCCACTGTAGCAGGGAGCTACATAAGTGTAAAAAGATCAATTAGAAGAGAGTGAAGAGGAAGACGAACCAGTTAGAGAGGAGCAACTGAAGGATGAGAATACAGGTGTGATGACAGTTTCAAAAGGTGAAGAGAAAGGAAAGGATATACAGGATGGGGAAAGAACTAGTCAAGTGGTTAATAGATGAGTATTGACATTGCATTTGAATTCCTGGACGTTGTAACCATCAGGAAAGCAAGATTCCACAGGTGGGAAGTGCAAGAAAAGAAGTTGGAGTAGAATTGTCGTCTGCATTTGGTTAATCTAACTGTGAATGGGTGGGACCCAGTTGCCAATCTGGTTGCAATTTTGTTTGCAATTTCCTGTGACTGTCAAATTTTCCAGGCCTACTTTCCTCATTATGTGTCCCAGAAATGTCCTCCCTATGTTTTTCTTTTACAATTGAAATTTCTTAGTGATTTTAATAATTTTTTAAAAATTTTAATAATAGCTTGACAATACCTCTAGATACGAAGAATGGAACAAGAACAGTCTATCGATATACGCCTAAGAAAGGTTGGAGGGCATAGTGATTGAAATGCTGTGATAACGACAAGGATGAGGACAATAGACGGAATAGAAATAGTTTAAGTAATAAAAACTCCTCAGAAATTCAGACAGAAATATATAACATTCTTTTTTTCCTAATCAATTCTTTATAAAGTTTTAATGAATATCTTCAATTTTATTTATTTTAGTTCTCTTGCATTGAGCCTCTTTTTTCTTTTTTTTTTTTCTTTTTTTTTCCTCAAGGGGTTAACCATTTCTTTCACTCTGGATGGGATGTTCAAGATAATCCCTAAGGTGTTTTTTTTCTGCCTGTTCGTTTTGTTTTTTTGTTTACTAAATTCATGAAAAGCCAAAATTATTCAAATTTTCAACATGGGCATATTATATACTTCAATTTAAAAAGAAAAAAAAGTACTCTATCTGTTTATACGGAGTCACTGGCTACAAGCAACACAGCTTCATTCTTTTCTTTTCTTGATTTGAATTAAAATTTAAAATATGTAGTAACTGAAAATCAGCAAGAACAATAAGTTTTTGCCGAGAACCAGAAACCTTGATTAATTTCATTAAAAAAAAACCAGAATATTTCCAAATGGCATAGATTATTTCATATTCTTGCAAGCTGTTTAAAAACAAAAAAACTGTTATAAGTAGAATTTATGAAAAGATACATGAAAACTTTGTTTCAGCCTGATGACTACATTGTATATAATACATTGTATATAATAACACTAAACTCTAGGGAAAGGTACAGATAAGATGATCAATAATTGTATTTTAGTATCGACTCCATTTCAGTCCAGTATGCAGCAGAAGGCAAGGTTTGGGATTTTACTGCTACCTATTAAATTCTACTCCACCACTTAGATTTACTCATATAGAATTTGAAGGTTACATATTGGTGTATTGCAGGTGAATACCTGTTCACATATAAACAGCTAAGCAACAAAACTTGGGTTTCTACGATGAACCATTTCTTTTATTTTGTAGCAACTGTAGCGAAATAACGTCCTCTTGGATATGTTGGTTTTTCTTTTTCTGGATCAGAAGTAAGCTAGGGTAAGTAACAATAAGAACTGTTGTAATCACTAAGCCCAAGTGTAACTTTGCGCTGAGTTGGAATGACCAAAGTAAAAGGTTGTACTTATTACTTTGGTTGGGACTACAAAATTTGTTCAGATACTATGCATCAGAAAGCGGAAAGAAAGTTTAGCCATCAACTGACCGGGGAAAAGAGATGTCTTCATCTGCCTTCTGTTACATCTTGGAGTAAGAGGAAGAAAAGAGTTCAGTTATCAGTTGATAGGTAAAAAGATGTTACCCTGTAAGGATGTCTTCATCTGCATCCTGCTACAAAGAAGAGAAAGGATATTGTCTTTTTATAGAACTTAAATAGCACCACTTAATAGACATTTAGCAAAGCAAAGTGTATAATAACATTTCTGTTTCCTTTATTACTAGCATTGTGGGAAAATGTATTTCTTTTTATAAAATTTTTATTCATTATTAATATTATTGATTTTATTTCATTTTCCCAGTAATTTTCTGTGTTAATAATCTAAATATGTCTAGTGTTAAGGAAATTTAGTATTGACCCCTTTTAATACTATTGTTCACCCAATACAAAACCCAAGAGCAACCCAAGGTAGAGAGTTACTGAATCTTTGGTTTTGTGTATGTGAAAATTAACACTGTAGCTGCAAAAATGCAACTAAACATTGGTAGTGATGTCACAATAGTCAACAAAACCAAATCGGAAGTCAAAGAAAAACCTATATTGAAAAGAACTCTCAAAGTTGCATGCGGTTTGTTGGTGAGAAACTGTTATTAGTGAAATGACTTGTTTCATTTTGTATTAAAAATACTACAAACTTATTCAGTAATGACTGGATGGAATAATTTGAGTTATGGGATTTACCTATAAATACTTATTGCAAAAATATAAGCGGCAAAGTGACTAGTTAAAAAACAAAAAATTTAAAGGAAGAATTGCAAAAAAAAATATTTTATGAATGTTGTCAGATGAGTTGGATTGGTGTTGCAAAGTCAAAGCACAATTTCAAGTGAAAAAGGATCAACACCAGTATTTATACTAAAATGTAGTGTACCATTTGCAGCAATGAATCAAGTCAATGAAGAATTAGACAGACTTGAAAAAATGGGTGTAATTAAAAAGAAAATGACCATTCAAAATGGGTAACACCATCAGGATATGTACAGAAAAAAAAATAGTGTTTGTGCTGGCTTTTTTGACTGGGTTAAACAAATGTTTATGATTACATAAGTACCCATTACCAAGTCCACAGAAAACTTTGGTAAAATTAAGTAGTGGAAAAATTTTTTTTCCAAAGATGTCTCTTTCTGAGGCATATCTGCAAATACAATTTGAAGAATGTTCAGAGTTAATAATGATAAAAATGCACAAGTGTGCGTATAAGTTCAGATTCATTTTGAGATAGAAGTGACTCCAGCCATATTTCAACAAGATATGGTCAATATGCATTCAGGCTGATTTCTCAGTTGATTATCTGGATGATATATTAATTAAAAGTGTATTTAATGAACAACATATTGAGCATGTTAAAAGAATTTTTCAAAAACTATGAGAATATGGCTTCAAACTTGGTGAGGAAAAGTGCAAATTGTTTTCTCCTAAAATCAAGTACTTAAGACAAATTATTGACAAAAATTGTCATCAACCAGATCTGTCAAGGACAAGTGCAATTAGGAATATGCTTTCTTCAACAAATGTTGCTAGGCTACAAACATTTTTAGAACTAGCAAATTATCAAATCTACATACCTAATATGAAGAATTTGTGAGTTCCACTTGAACAATTTGCTTAAAAAGACAAAGTGGAATTGGACTAATAAGTGTCAAAAGGCATTTGAAGAAAAAACTGAGAATGCAAAAAGTATTAGAATCAGTTAAAGAAAAGATGTAATAAAGGCTATCAAGAAAGAAAGAACCTATGCAAGTTCTGTATGAAATCTTTGATATACCAACACCCCAAGAATTTGTTGAATGTACATATACCAGAAAAAGGAAATGTACAGAAAAATTAGTGGTTGACATGAAATGAAAAATACAAAGTTCAGTTTATGGGAATGTAATGAAATTAACTAGATTTTGAACTCTGCTCTCCAATTTCACATTCTGAACAACTGTTGCACCACCCGCACGTCCTATCTTATAAAACTGGAAAATATTTTTAGATTGTAATAATTTTGGTTTTTGAGATAATGATGATTTAGTGATACAAATCTTACTAGTTAACCCATATTTGGAGGGAGAAGGTAGATTCATATCTTATCTAGTGAATATTACAAAGCTAACCATAATTGGAACTTGGCTCTCTGAACAATTCCAAGCCATTATCTATTACATCACCTGCATATCCAAGCTTATAGTACCTGGTATTCTCCAGTAGTCATCCATTTAGGTACCGACCAGGTATGCTTTTATCCACTCTGCCATGTGTCCTTGGGGATAAAAGCATTGGTCAAAGTAATCCAAAAAGTGATTTGACCCAAAGACTTGGGAGTTCAATGCCTGGTCACAGCAAAGGGAACAAAAACTTGGAGAGTTGAGTTACTAGAGGAAAATAACTGAAACTGATATATCCAGAAAAGGCGCATGGAACTAGAACAATCTACTCCTGTAAACTAAATAAAGGGTTCAGTTCAAAATTTTAACTTATCACTTGAAGACTTGCGTCTACAATAGCTGAAACATTGTGAATATAGCAGTAAAAATAAGGGCAACATTTTGAACAATGTAAATAGTGTAAATATCCTTTAAAATGTTTATAACATATTTTCTGACATGAATCTTTCTTGCTTAGATCTCTTGTCCTAATTAGAATGGTGGTTGGGCTGTCAACAGGACTTGTAATAGACTGAATGCAACACATGTGGGCATCTTTCAGATGGATACTTGTAGAAACTGGTATACATCTCACCAGTATCTATTTTTATCTGACATTTACTCTAAACTGGACAAGTCTTTGAATCTATTAATTCACTGGGATATTTCTGAGACATGTAATGAAGAAGGGCTTGGAGAATCTGATACTCACAGGACAGAAACAGGAAAGCAATGCATGACATACTTGATGGGCTTGAGCAAATAGATGGCAGAGCAGTTTTGGAAGGTGTTAAGAGCTACAAGGAATAGGAAGATGTGGAAGGCCATAATCACCTATGTCCTGAAGAGACGCAGCACATAGAAGGTTTAAGACCTTAAAAATCCAATATGGGTTATGTTGTTAAATTAATTAATCTGAACCTGGATGGTGGAAACCTCAGCAAATTTGCAATGAAGAAAAATATTAAATTTTTTTTTTATTGTTATTTATTTATTTTTTACTGAATGACATGGCTCTTTAGATAGGCGGTAAGTGCATTAATCAAAACAAGAAAGATAAAGATACTAGTTAGAATAATTCAGATGAAAATGAGGACTGCCTTATGTGGATGAATCAGATTTGAAATCAATAATGATGAGATTTTGTTTGAAGTAGGCTAGATCTGGTCATTTTGCCCTCGGGGTTTTTCCAATTATCATTTTCTTTCTACCTTTCTTTCTGATTTCCCATGTGATTTTTATTGAATGTTTATTGCTTGGCTTTCTTCATATTTTCAGCTTTTCATAGAATTAAGTGATTTTGAAAGTGCACAAACTGGATATAAAAGGGAAGTGAACATTTTGTGTTACGTCATTAGAGAAAATAGAGCTGCTGAGTATGTCATTTAATGAAAGTCATTTAAAAAAAAAATGTAACTGATTTTGCCCTTAAAAATAAGTCATATGTCTTTCTTATTCTACTAATGTTCTCTTGTTAGTTGCTAAATTTACAATGTTTCAGGCATTTGTCATACTTGCAACATCTGTGGAATTTTGAACTGAATTTTTGACAACCCCCTGATTAATTTTTTTTTAAGTTCACTCCAAGCAAGACAGTAAAGCTACTGAGATGCAAGCAAGAAGTTACTGAGTGTGGAAGAGTTAGGAATATTTCTAAGGAGCAAGAACAGATGAATAGTTATGAATCGTTATTAGAACAGTAGATAGTAATTGATATATCATTCAATTTTTACAGAATAAAGTTGGCTGGAAATCATGGAGCTGGAAGGGAGTTCCCCAAACAAGAAAAGAAACCATTAGCATAGAACTTATGACTACATCAAGCTAGCTCAATTATAAATTGGTGAGACCTTGTTGGCAGTCTAGTACTGTGCTTAAATTTGAAGAGTCTTGGCACCATAGCAAAGAGCTCATCTGAACAATTACTATGAAACTATTTATAGAAAAGGCAAAGTAAGACAAACTTATATTGGCATGAAGGTGACTGAAGTTACGACACCAATTAGCATAAAGATGAACACCATCTAAGGGCTTCTAATTAAAAAACAGGATATTAAAAAATTCATCTACCTTAGTACAGACATTAGAATTAGGTATCCAAAACTACAACACTGAATTATCCAAGAGACTTGTGGTATAGTAGATTAAAGTATGTTTGAGTTCTTGATAGTCAAGAGTTCATGAGGTTTGGTTGTGCAAAAATCATATTCTATTTGACTGGAGGAAACAAACTTAAAAAAAAAAAAAAAGGTAACCTGATGAGTTATCTCCCTGAAGCATGGAAATCAGAATGGGGACAACCAATCTGCTCCTGAATGGATTGAATAAAAGGTTTAATTCAAAATTCCAAAAGGTTTTAGAGTTCATAATTCTGAATGTCAGCATTGCCATAGATCTTTGATGGAATCTGCTTTTATGCCACCTTTTAATAAATCATTTCATGGGAATTCTTGGTGATTTTTATTGCACATGTCATTAATACTTCAAAAGTTTCTTGGTCATTTAGTGAAGTATGACTGGCTGCTAGGGTGGTTAGCTAATCCATGTTGTAGACACCTGTTCAGGCACACTTATGTTTCTTCAACCTTTATATTGAGTTTTATATTGTAATTATGCTGAGTGAACCTTAGTTAAAATTGGAGAGAGCACATAATCTAGCTTTATTTTAAGTTTGAACAGGGCCAGTCTGCTCAAACCTTCACTCATGATTTGTGACAGTCTACCAGCACACTCATTAAGCAGTTCTATCTGACCAATTTCACTAACTGATAGTATAGTTTTCAGGCATTTTCTAATGGCGCTGCACACTAGGATCATCTCCCCAGTCTGATATTATCAACTCACATTCCTGACAAGTTAACTATAGTGAGATTCAATCTTATAGTCAAAATATTAATATTCCAACCACTAAGTCATGTGCTCAATTAGGAATATAAGATACAAATAGGAAATTATTGAGTTTGTGTATGGCCATAGCACCAATTGTAATAAAACTGAATTGCTGGCTTCATTTTTGATCAGATTTATTTAATTATATATATATCATTTCACCCCAAGCAAGGCAGGACCACCACTGGTGCACATGGGGTTACAGTGAGAGAAGGAAAATGGAACAGGGATGTCGAAGAAAGGATAAGAATCAAGGTAATAGAAGATGGCAATTGACATTGCATTTAAACTTTTGGAGATTGTAGCTATCAGGGAAGTAAGTAAGCAAGCAAGCAAGCATGCAAAAGGGAGTTCCACAAACATGAAGTGCAAGAAAAGAAACATAGTAGAAGATAGTTACATTTAACTACTTCAGTTGTAAAAGGCTGGGACCTTGATCCAACCTAGTAGTATGTGTAAATACATGTGATTGGGGAACCAGGGGAGAAAAAAAGCTCATCATAGCAGTTGCCATGAAAATACTTGTAAAAAAAAAACAGAAGCCAGATTACATCAGTGAGAAAGTGACTGAAATTGGGCTGCCAAGTTAGGATTGATTACATTGCAGATCCTTGTTTGGATTTTGTTGGGAAGCTCAGGATAAATAGTAGGAATACTTTACCAGATATGGCAACAGTATTCAATGCATAGACGAATGGCAGATTTATGAATTCCTAACTAGTGATTAGAAGTTGTAGAAAATATAACTCTAACTTCTGTCATTGGTATTTCTTGAATAATTTGAACATTGGTTGGAGAGTACTAGAGATTTAAGAGGTTTTTCTTTCCTCAAACAACTCATTTTATTTGGCTCCAACCATACAGAGAAGCATGAATGCTTTAACATAGCCTCTAAATTGATGTTCACAACTCAAGCTAGCTACTTTGCACATTTTCATAGTTAACACCTTGTGATCTTTACATATACTTAAATCACATGACCAGATTACATGCTTTGCTCTAATTTGATTACATGTACCAGCTCTATGCTTTTTTATTATGACCTGGGATGCAGTTAAATGTTACATTATGAGTGAACGCACCCAGAAAATAAAATAAAAAAATGAAGAAATATCTTTAAAGCATGTTACTGTTTCTTTCAGTTATGAGGTAAATAACAGGACAGATTGGGTTCTATAGCTTTGGCTGGCAACTAGTCTACCGCAGAAAGCAATGGCAACCTACTGCGGGATAATCTTCTGCTCCATCAGTCATGTCTCTTTTGAGACATGATTGCCTAAAGCGTGTATCACATATAGCACTTAACTGACAGACTGTTTCTTTCTAGTTGTTAATGTAATTGTTGGAATTTTGAATTTTATCAAATATACTGATGAATAGGTGAGGATCAATGATGATGTGAGTTGACAATCCTACAAAGAATAAATCAATAAAGTCTTAGCCAAACAGATTGTGGCCAAAAACAGATCTTTTAAAAGCTTCTCCATGGCTAGTGATTTTAATTTTATTGACCGATTCAGAAAAAGTACAGGTGGATCTCACCATCTGTCAGCTAAGAAGCTTAATACCCTCAGTTTTGAATATTATTAAATGTGTTTCATACAGATTGAAACGAGCCTCTGCACTATGATATAAAGTGGATGTTAAGAAATTTGTGATTTATAAATAAAAATTTTTCAGTTAATGGATAAAACAAAAATAAATTTGAAAAGACTTATATGACTTGTGCCACTTGTTAGGGTCAGGTAAAAATATAAATATATTTATCTGACTCTGACGAGTGGTGTATCTGAGAAACTCAAAGTTTGGTAAATAAGTCTTTTTAAAGTTTCTATTAACAAAATTAACCAACCAACCAACCAACCAACCACTCATTAATTTTTTTTTTTTTTTTTTTTTTTAATCATATCACCCCAAGCAAGGCTACTGATGTGCATGGGGCTACATAAGAGTAAAAAGATTAAGTAGAAGAGAGTGAAGAGGAAGACAAACCAGTTAGAAAGGAGCAAGAGAAAGATGGGACTACAGGTGTGATGACAGTTGCAAAGGTGGAGAGAAAGGAAAGGCTATACAGGGTGGTGAAAGAACTAGTCAAGTGGTTAATAGATGAGTATTGACATTGCATTTAAATTCCTGGAGGTTGTAGCCATCAGGAAAGCAAGAATATGGAAGCGAGTTCCACAGGCGGGAAATGCGAGAGAAGAAGCTGTAGGAGTAGAATTGTCATCTGCATTTGGTTAATCTAACTGTGAATGGGTGAGGCAGTTGCCAATCTGGTTGCACGAGTAAACACCTGTTGCAGAGGCACCAATGACTTAAGTTCGTTGGAGCAGAAGCCATGAAAGTATTTATGTCCTGTAATTTACTGTTTTGTTAGGCATTAATAATCTATGATGTGCATTGTGGTGCAGTGGATATCAGCTCAGAACGAGAAATCGGAGAGCTGAGTTCCAATTTCAGTTGAATTTGTTGCATTCACTTATGCACAAATACCCCTGAGAAAAGTATTAATGTCGTTTTTCTCTCTAGCTATGGATTAAACAGCAGGACAGATTGGGTTTTATAGCCTTGGTTGGCAACTAGTCTACCACAGAAAGTAATAGTAAACTTCTGTGAGAAAATCTTCTGCCCAATCAATCATGTCTCAAGAGACATGATTGCCCAAGCATTTATCATGTATGGCACTTAACTGATTAATTTTTTTTTTTTTAATTGATTTGTCACAAGGTGATAAAGCCACTAAGATGTAAGGGGCTAGTAAAAGAAAATTAAAATACTTTAGAAGAAACCAGAGATCTTTACAGAAGAAGGCTATCTCTTAAATGTTAAACTGACCAGCCATGTGCCTGCTAATGACTTTGTAAGCCAGCCTTGCTCTGAGACATCTTTTTACATAAGTGACACTCAAAAGACACATCTTTCTTTCATTCTTATCTGAGGAATTCTATCAAATGATGGTAAAACATGGAAAACAGTTTTCTACTTGTTATCCTATTCAAGACAGTAAAGGTTCTAAAACAAAAGGGGTTACTGAACGGGGAAGATTAGTTACAGAAACATTAATAATGAGCAAGACAAGAAAAGAGTAATCAGAAGCAGTTGACATTGCATTTACATTTTGGCAGATTAAAGTTTGTTGGAAAGCATAGAGCTGGAAAGAAGTTCTACAAGCAAGAGAAGAAACTGTTAGCATAGAACTTACATCTCTCTCTCTCTCTATCTCTCTATATATATATATGCCAAGAAGTGGTGTTAAAATTTTACTTAATTCCCCAGCTATTTTATGTGAGACGCTGCCTATTCCGGATATAATAGGCCTCATTGGTACATTTGTTTTGTGTGTTTTTGGGAGACCGTATAGTGTGGGTATATATATATATATATATATAATTTATAAAGGAAAACTCATTTTCCTTTATAAACTTCATATTGCTCTGGTTAATACCCATCGACCTCTCTATATGGATTTACCTATTAATAATTTATATTAAGGAAATCTTGTTGGATTATCCTCACTGTTTACGGACTGACAACTATATATGTATGTATGAACAAAAACTCTCTCCACAAATGCGTCACGTGATGTAAACAGACTCTTCACTGATGCTCTCGTGAAATACATTACTAATTCAAATTTTAAAATCATTTGTTTCTGATGAAGGACCGAGGACGGTCTGAAATATAAAATATAATAGTAGAAATAAACAAATACTGTAAAAAAAAAAACAACACATTTTTAAACTCAAAACGTTTTAATATTCTTTCCTATATATATATATATATATATATATATATATATATATACACACACACACACACACAGGGTGTCCATAAAGTCCGTGTGCACTTTAAAAAATTTATAATTTTATTTGTATTTGTGATAGAAGTATTCTGTAAAAAATGTTATAAAGTTTAATGTACCTAGTTTTATGTATAGTTACTGAACTAATGTGATTTCAGGCATTGCTGTAAATCAGTTGCAAATGTTTTCCGTGAACTGCAAAATCGTATTACCCTTTGTATTGCTAATGGTGGAGGATATGTGGAAACTTAAATAAAATTTCAATAAAACCTTAAAAAATATAGATTTACTTATTTCTAATCCTTTTTACAAATTATTTCTATTGCAAATACAAATAAAGTTATAAATTTTTTAAAGTGCACACAAACTTTAAAAAATTTTTTTGAAAATGTTAAAAAGTTTCCACTTCTGTGATATAAGCATTACTCTTCAGAAAGAAATTGAGTTCTTTCAGTGACTGACATGTGTATACACTGCTCATATACATGTTAAAATTTCCCTTCTCTGATTCCATGTGCCTATGGCTTAGGGGGTAGCAACTCCGACTGACACCAGATTGGTCGAGTTTTGATACCAGCTAGAGACGAGTGGATGTGTCTAGCAACACTGATACAGCAAAACAGGCTTGTATGTGAATGACTAATATATATATATCTCAAATCACCATTATTTATTTTTAATCCCTTCTTTATAGCACCCCCTACTTGTGTTTGTGGTATGCCTTTTAGATTATTGTGATTTCTTTCACATTTATTTGTACACCATGTGATCTGTAAAATGCAACTATTTTTGTATGTAAAATGCATGAGGATACTGTATTTTTGTCTATGACAATCACCCCTTCCCAATGGAATAAAGGTGTGAAATCTTAAGATAATTTTTGAAATAGGTGTAAATCCTGCACCTAAGTGTAGATAAAAGTTATGATTTAATAAATATCAATCGATACAAGGCTCGAGGTAGACTCGAGTTTGGGAAATAATTCTTACAGAAGTTGGTAAGAAGTTGAATGATTATGAGGATAGACAACAATTAGCCCTTGAGTTGAAGAGGTTGAGATTACAGTATTTAGGGAAGCACCCACATGAGAGACTGTTCTAAAATGTTGCAGTTTTTAGAGAAAAAGTGGAATTTTATTTGTACATTTGGAACACAGCAAATAAAGATGCTTTGACTCCATGAAAGTAGTGCATGCCAGAAGTAAATGTCAACTGGTAGAAGAACTAAAGAATAAATCTCATTAGAACATTTGACATGGAAATAGCAATAAAGAGAAACGGAGATGTATATATCAATAGAGAGATTTGCAACATTGTGTCTGTGGGGAAAATGCCTATAATTGTCATCGACAAGACTATATTTTTTACAGTATGATTCATTCTGTAATTGGTCTGGGGGAGGGCCACTCACCACTTAAGGTACAGGGTTAAATTAAGTGGTAAAGGATAAGATTGTAGTGATCAAGAAAATATCTTGAGTCTGTTCAAAAGGACTGTATTTTGAAAAAGCTGTTTGAGTAGAAGTTATTTCTTGCTGATGGAATACAGAGGTATTGTGAATGGTTTGCTGTAATACAATTGGCATAGCGGTTCCTAACTCTGATTGTTACACCTGGTGGAACCAGGTGTTACAGTTTGTTCATGCACTTTCCCTGGTAGAAGTAATAGTGCAGTGGGAGGTTCATGACATCCTGCCTGTGAAAGAGGGTGGAGATTTTGGATTCAGATCAAGGCTGGAAAATGAAGATAGAGCAGTGCCAGGCCAGATATGCAACAAGGGATTTTTTTTCTTTTTTACTTGACCTGATTTCTTTTCAGGATACAGCATGACAGATATCAGATATTTTTTTGGTGTGATAAAGTACGAAGGGATGTGCATTGTGATGCAGTGGATATTGGCTCTGAACGAGAAATTGTGGAGCCGAGGTCAAATTCCAGTTGAATACCTTGCATTCACTTACACACAGTACCCTTGGGAGAGGTATTAATCCATCTCTTCCCTCCAGTTATGGGTTAAATAACAGGACAGATTAGGTTCTAGAGCCTCAGATGGCAACCAGTCTACCGCAGAAAGTAATGACAACCTACTGCGGGATAATCTTCTGCCCAGTCAGTTATGTCTCTTTTGAGACATGATCACCCAGGCGTGTATCACGTATGACATTTAACTGACTGACTGAAAGTAAGATGAACATTTTCACAGCTTCTTTAGCAATGGCTTATTTACAGGAGTTCTACTTTGTTTGAAGTGAGCCTTTGTTGGATCCAATTTTGGTTAGAATGATTGCAAAACATCCCTCCCCTCTAAATTTATAAGACAAAACACACAGATGCATACAGAAATTTTTTTCATAATCAATACATTAGGCCAATTCTTGGTCTAATCAGATTTGAGTTTGTTCTTGTCTTGAAGTCAGAATGCTGCAGTCACTTATCTGTAATTTGCTTTGTTTATTAACATCATTCTTAGTTTTAACTTTTTGCCTTATTACTGTTGCTTTGTCTAGCATATATTGTTTACTTGCTAAATATTTTTTTGCCCCGTTCTTACTCTTGTTATTGTTTGTTGCAAACTGACAATTCTGTTTATTTGGCAGTTTAACCAATTACATTTAACCATAGCTAATTACTCTAAAATCTTGAACCTAATAAATACACAAAACTCAAAAATGTATGAGTGAGGTAGTGGATCATTTGCTAAAATAAATAAAACAAAATTGCCATATAATGTTAATCACACATTTTGACTCTTGACTCTAACACCCAATATTTTGTCTTCTGCATAAATAAATATTATTTACATTGTTTATATATGGACTAATGTCCTCATCTTTGTTGTCATCTTCACAATGTTTTGGTTGTTGTACCCTCTGGCTTTCAGGTTTTTGCCAATCCAGGTAGCCTTCAGGGAATTTCAAACTGAATCCATTATCTTATATATGGATAGATTGTTCTTATTCTGCTGTCTATGTCTAGGGATATCTTGTTTTTTAGTATTATGAACTGTCCCAGGGATTGAACTCACAATTTCCATCAAATTCAAGAATCAGTGTTTTAATAGCCTGATCAATTAAATTTTCTTTATTCTTGAGGTTTTGTATCTGAATAACTCAAGTAAATCTCTATTATAAACAGCCATAGAACCTGGATGGTTTAAATTAACAAAGATTTTTTTTTTTTTGCAGATAAGCTATAGTGCACACATTTGTGTATCAGCAATGTTTGCTTTATAAGAGGATGTTATTTTTTTTCCAGATTTTATGATTAAATAACTTAATTCTGATTTGATGTTTTTCATTAATTTGTGATGTCATTCTTTTGCTGTCTTCTGTTTTTTTTTTTCATTTCAAGCCAATACATTCACATGAAACACAATTTGAAAATATTTCTTTTTCATTACTTGTATATTTTAAATTTAAAAAAAAACTGTTTTTTTTTTTTAATTTGATTTGGTTTATAACTAAAGTGTAACCACAACTGGTTAGTTGATGCTTTATATTGATAAACAATAGTTTGTCATCTCTTTATATTTTTAGAAACATTGAGATATTTGTGATATTTTTTGTATATTATATGTTCTATACTGAATTGGCAACAAGGTTTATCTTAATGTTAAAATGGCTAGATTTAACAGTAATTCCTGTGTTAACAGTTCCTCTCAATTTATCAGTTTTAAGGAATAGCAAATTTTTCAAAATGAGTGATTGTTTATCTTGGATGCTCTTGAAATCTATTTATTTTTTTTAAAGGTTTATTCATCTACACAGCCAATCACAATTGAAGAGTTCTTTCAGCACACCATTTCTAGTATAAACATTTTGTGGCATTTTTACTATGTTGCCAGAAGAAACCATAACAAAGAGATAATCAATTTTCTCATCTTTGTCATGGACACATTTGGTGAGGCAAAGAACTGATATGACAGCTACCACTTCATTGTCAAATCTTCACAAGGTATCATTGCAAGATTTAGTATTCAAAATGCAAAAAAAAAAAATTCTTTTTACAATATCAAGCCATACCAGTAAATATTTTCAAGTATATATATATATATATATATATATATATATATATATATATATATATAAAATTGTTTAAAATAAGCTTGGGAAATAGCTTTTATGATATTGTGATATGTGCGTTGTGGTGCAGTGGATATCGGCTCGGAACGAGAAATCGGGGAACCGAGTTCGAATTACAGTTGAATTCATTGCATTCACTTATGCGCAAATACCCTTGGGAAAGGTATTAATCCGTCTCTTCCTTCCAGTTATAGGTTAAATAACAGGACAGATTGGGTTCTATAGCCTTGGTCGGCAACCAGTCTACCGCAGAAAGCAATGGCAACCTACTGCGGGATAATGTTCTGCCTAGTCAGTCATGTCTCTTTCGAGACATGATCGCCCAAGCGTGTTTCACGTATGGCACTTAACTGACTGATGTAACACAAGACAAACTAATAACTAGGCACTGACAGCAAGTTTGTGTATTTCTTTAGCTTTTATACTTGCAGTTTGTGACCTATTATTCCAGAAAATGATTTTGGTTTTAAATGGGCAGTCCTTTGAGATGAAGCATAGCACAGGTATAGCATGGGTTAAGTTATGTTGTTTTTTTATTTTGGATATTTTTCTTTTAGTTTGACTAAAATGCAACACAGAGATCTAAACATGAATTGGCATGGCAAAGACTTATTCCAGAAGCTGAGTAGAGTATTAAAAGACAGGAAAATTTCACTAGAAACAAAGAGAGTACTGCATTGCTATGAGATATAAGTTCTTCAATATGACAGTGAATACTGGACAATCCCATCTAAGATGAAAGAAAAACTTGAAGCAACTGAAATGGGGTTCTACAGAAGAATGCTGCAGATATAATGGATTGAGCACGTGAGCAATAAGATTTTTGAAAGGATGTAAACGAAAAGGAAATTAATACTGAGCATCAGGAAAAGACAGCTAAAATTTCTGGAACATTCAATGAGGAAGGAGGGCTTGGAGAATCTGATACTAACAGGCCAGATAGAGGGAAACAGAGACAGGGGAAAGTAGCATGCAGCATACTTAATGGGCCTGAGCAGGTGGATGGCAGAGCAAGGGTTGCGTGGTTTAGCAGGAGAAAGTGTGCTAAGAGCCATCAGGGATAGAGAGATGTGGAAGACCATGATTGCCTACATCCTGAAAGGACAAGGCACATAAAAGAAGAATCTTTTTTTAAAACTAATTGTACTTCTGAAACGCCTTTTTCTTCAATTTTTGCTCTGTTGTTAACTTAAAATCTTGTTCAAGTTTTGTAAGAATTCGAGAGCATATTTCTGCATCATTGCTTGATGTTAGCTGTTTAAAGAAGATTAGATATTTAAATCTGTCTGGGAGATAGTTGATCCAGTTTAAATTTTTCATGCTCATAGTTGACTTTACTGGCATATAAAAGGCAAAATCTTCATCTTTGATTATATATAATCATTTCACTCCAAGTAAGGTGATAATGCCACTAAGACACCAGATGTTATTGGGAGTGAAAAAGGATATGACTTTAATAAGGAAAAATGGAAATAAAAGAACAGGATTCAGGAAAGCAAGATGGTAATTGATATTGCATTTAAATTTTTTTGAAGAATATAGGTGGCAGGAAAGCAATAAATTGAAAGAGTTCCACAGGTAAAAAGTACAAGAAAAAAATATTAGAATAATACTTATTTACAGTAAAATGAGATCTGCTTGTTAGTCTGGTAGTGGGCTCAAATTCATGCAGTCAAGGTACCTAGGAGAAGAGCTTAGCAGAACAATTACCATAAAAATGTTTATAGAAAAAAACAGAGGGGAGCTACATGGCAGTGGAAGAGTGATTGAAGTCAAGATGCCAGGTTAGAACCAATAATATTGCACACTCTTTGGATTTTGTCAAGAATCTCCAGATATGTACCATGAGAGCTAGACTTAATACATCAGCAATATTTAATGTTAGTAGAATGGTAGATTTAAAAATGTGCAAAATGAATTCTGGCTAGAAAAATAGTCTTACACAACACAGTGAACCAACTTTATAGACTAATTATGGCAAAGAACTTTCAAAAAGACTAATTCTTAATATGATTCTCATGAGAATTTGATTTTCTTGTTCTTTCTAAGTTGATTTCAAACTGGGGAAAAAATTTCAAATAGCCTTCCTTTTGGCATCAAACTGCCATCTTAGGTCTTCCTTATATTTAATCAGCTTTGGTTTTTCAATGTCCATCTATCTTTAAACAGGAAATGAAGTGAATGACCTGAATAGTGAGGTTATACAATCTTTTCCTGTCTTACATGAAATATGAGTCAAATAAATGGTGCACATTGTCTGCTCAATGTTTTTGTATTTGGTTTCATCATTATTCTTCATGTGTCAAATTTTGTTTTCTAAAAAAATAGAAAATGACAAAGAAACCAATGTGAAGACAATTTAGCAAAATAGCAAACTGTTGCTAAAAATAATCAATAACAAATCAATTAGAAAAAAAAGCATGAAAAACATACTGAAAAATAGAAATGATTCCTTGCAAATAACTATAAAGTTTCTTTTTTAAGGCATAGAAATGTAAAAACTAGTTGATTATTGATTCAGGACTAATGGATTTTGAACTTTGACCTTTGTTGAGCTTTTTATTTATTTATTCCCAACATATAAACTGACTAATGCGTGCAAAAGAAGCTAAAAAAATCTTCCTGTTATAAATATTATGCTTAGTTTATTATTATTATTATTATTATTATTATTATTTTATTACTAGTTTTATAATTATCTATAAAAGGACTAAAATCACACAAAGACCACATTCTTAATTTTTAATAGAAGTTAAATTTTTCATATTCTATCAAATCTAAATTCTTGTACCAAACACAAAAATTTAGCTTGTAAGAACAGAAAAGGAAAAGAGAACACCAGGTTCTTTTCTCCTTGGGGTTGAAATTGACACAAACCTTAAAACAAGACTCCACCACTGTGTAAAATTTTAAAGGAAAAAGAATTATTACACAAAGACAAAAAAAGTACAAATACAAAATTTGCACAAAAATTTATTTTTTGCAACTATGAAGGCAGGATATCAAATTTCTGCTGTTTCAGAAACAGATTATCATTGAAAAAAGGGTTACAGTTTAGGAAAAGACATGGATTAAGTGATAAAAAAAATTACACCTTTTAAAAATTAAAAAAAAAAGGGAAAATCTTTGAGGGAGTAAAATTGCACAAGGCAGAAAATACAAAAGCGCATCCACCTAATTTCTTCAACTGAATACAGAATAGGAATGTTTCATTACAAAGGGATTTTGTGTTTTCAATCAATTGTCTGGAGGACTTTGTATTGTCGTTTACTGGAAAGTTAAACTTGAGTGTTTGCTTCATTCAAATTTTTCTTTAGAAGATGCTGAAAAGAAATTTCTGTACTGGCACTTGAATCTGCCTATAGCGGTTGTCAATTTCTTTCCCATGACAATTTGTGACACCTTTAGTTGGACTGATCCTCCAGCATTGAAGTGTGGGCACTTCAGTGCTTTTACCTTAATGATTAATAACTTTCTGAAGCCATCCACTAGCCACAGTTGTTTTATTCAACAACAAAGGATCACATTAGGCTCCATCCAGATTTTACACAAGGGCTTGAGAGCACATCTCTCATTGGCCAGTAAATATAAAAAACTTTTTTCCATAAATTCAAATCCATGCCAATTCACAAAGGAATAATTTTGATGGTTCTTTAACAGCTAATTTTAAAAATAGATTTTCATACAGCTTTAGCAATTTTTTTTTTTTTTTTTTTACAATATGTTTTCTGCAAAATGTTACTCAAGGATACGTGCTAAAAGAAAACAACCTAGAGTATAAAACATTTATTATTACATCGAAGACGAACAGTAAGAGAAAATAAAATTTTTATATATTGCCACACTTTAAAGTCAATAGACTCTGCCTTATTACTATTATTTTATTAGTTTTATTCCATCTTCTTGCTGTTGCTTTTTATTGCAGCACTCTGGAGTTGATATACTCTTCAATAGTTACAGCAAATACTATTAAACCAGGAAGAAAGAAATAGGCCTTGACCAAATATATTTTGGGAGCCTCTATTTTAGATACAGTATCAGTGGAGGGAAACAAAAGGAAACTTATACTTAACATAAAGAAAAGACAACTGAAGTTTCTGGGACGTGTAATGAGGAAGGAGGGCTTGGAGACTCCGATACTCCCAGGACAGAAGGAAAGCGACGGGAAAGCAATGCATGACATATTTGATGGGTTTGAGCTAATGGATGGCAGAGTATGTTTTTTAGGAGTAACAAGAGAAAGCCTGTTAAGATTTACATTAATAGGGTAATGTGGAAGGCCATGGCTGCTTACAATCTGAAGGGACATGCCAAATAGAAGAATCGTCCATAGATAATTGCACTGAATTTGGTCTTGGCCTGTCACTGCTATAACATAACTTCCCTGTGTCTGTTTTGTATTTTTTGTGGCCACTGTTTTGATGAATTTTTCTCTTTGCTACTTTGGCTGTATGAATTTAAGTATAATACTAAATTGGCAACTCGGTTTCATCATTTTTTTTCCTGTTGGAATAAATGTAACCATTAGATCTGTTCTAATAGTTTCTTCTGTCACATTTCTGTGGAACTCTCTTCTGGCTTATGAGCAAATACCCTCAGGAAATGTATTGATTCATCTCTTCTCCCTACAGCTATAGGTTGAATAGCAGGACAGATTTGGTTCTATAGCCTTGGTTGACAACCAGTCTACCATAGAAATTAATGGCAACTTACTGTGGGAACGCTTGACTATGCCTAGTCAAGCGTCTATCACGTAACTGACTGACTGACTGATTTCCTTTCAACTAGGATTTTAGAAAATTGAAATGCATCATCAGTTACCATCTTCTGTCTTTTTGAAACTTTTTCCTTTAATGTCCTTTCACCTTACAAACATTTTCTAATTTTTTTCTCTTTCCACAACCCTTTGCATCTTGGTGACATTATTGTCTCGCTTGGTATGAAATGATTAAAAAAAAAATTTGTTTTCACTTTTTTTTCCTAAACCAAATATACCAAGATTTTATTAACTCCAATGGAAAAATTATACAATCAAAATGGATTTTAAGCATTATTTATTACTGAACTCAACATGTTTGCATTATTTGCCATCAGAATATTGTCTTCATCTTTCTTGCTAACAATACAACATTCCAGTCATATCCTCTGGATAACCTTCAGTGAATTTTTTTTAATTGAACTCTTTATTTAATCTGAGTTTATAGATTCTTATTTCACTATGTCTTAGGGGGTATCGCTTCTCGGTCAAAATGGGGTGAGCAATAAATGGACAGTAGTAAAATAAAAACTAGACAAAATATCCCCCAGTTGAAGTCAGTGGAATGAGAACAATCTATCCACATAAATTAGCTCAAAATTCCCTGAAGGTTACCCTGATTAACAAGCTCCTGATGAAGGCCAGAGTACACAATGACTGAAATATTATGATAACAAGATGACTAGTACAAGAAGTGAATAATGTTAACTCTTCTCCCAAGAAATTCAGACAGATCACGCTCTACTACTTTTTAGCATAAGACTTAGTCTCTCTAATTTAATATTAGATTTTATTCAACACCTGATTTTATTTAATCTCAGCTAATGTGTGTGTCTCCAGTCTCTTCATTTGAAATGTAAACCTTTCATTCTTGTTTGTGATATCTGAGGGACTCTGCTATTGCTGCCTCTTGAATCAGTGTATGTATATTTTTATCATCTGTGCATATATCAGGTCTCCGGAGAGGCCAACATGTGTTCACTAGCAGTGGAACAAGCTTTGAAATGGGACTCTGGTTCTGGCATTTGGTTGCACCATAAGTTGGCCTGAAGTAAAAAAAACATCATGGTTGTGTCAATTTCCTAAGTAAAAAGGATCCACCTGTTTTTAAAAATGTGACCTCTGTTGTCATTTTACCCTCTTTTTTTTTTTTTTTAAACCTCACATTTCTAACATCTCTTTTTTTCAGAAATTGGTTTTATAGATTGAATATTTGTTAAAAATATTGCCTTTTTGTTGAGCCATTTTGAAAACTCTGGTTAGTGGATTATTCCAGAGCAGTGAGCAATTTATTTTCTTTTTACATTGCATTATCAAAGAATCAATATTGTAGAGAAGGTTTTATTTCCTAATATTGGTTCACTTTCACTTTTCTGAAATAAATCATTAGAATGTTTTATTTTCTAAAACTAAATTGTTTTAGTTTTAGGAAATAAAACATTCTAATGATTTATTAGCTTACTGGAAAGAGGTATAAGCCATTATCACCATGGTTAGAAAATAGTTTTTTTCTATAATTCAAGAAGATTGGTTTATTAAATAAAAAACTATGTTTAGTGAAAATTGACCAACCAGCAGCATCTTCATCAGATAGTGACATGTTTTGTTGATGAGAAAAATGAGTGGAACGTATTGGTTCTTCCTTCTTGACCTTTAATTCCACAGTATTACTTGTTGTCTTCCCATCAAGGATGGGTTTTATCTGATTCTAATGCTGTATGATAAATGTCAAGAGCCTCCAAAAGAAGCTTCTAAGATTGTTGACATCAATGAACAATCGTTTAGCTGCTTTTCCAGTATCAATATTTAAATCTGTATCATCACATTGGCTGAAAGTTATACAACATCTGCACATGGTTATGTAGACTTTCACAAGGAAAAAAAAATAGCTGATCCATTCTGTTTCAAGAAATTACCAATTTCTTAATGCTTGAATAGTATCACTTATTGAGACTTGAACTTGTCTGACAATAACAAAGATTGTGTTTCATGAAACTCTGAGTAGAGACATAAATGAACACTTATTTTTCTCCCTTACTTTCTAGAGAGTGCCCCCTGAAGTCTGGACACATAAACAAAAAATGCATATTTTTACGAAATAAAATTTTCAAAAACATTTTATTGAATTGGAATATTAACAAATAAGATCTTCAATGTGATTTCCATCATTTGTAATGCAAAGGTTGATGTGCTTTGCAAGATTCACATGAACTTGATGCAATAACTGTGCATTCCCGTCAATTTTAGCTCATTCAATCTGTTTTCAATCAAGTGTGTTGCATCTGTAGCATACCCCAGAAAAAGAAGTCAAGTTCAATTCTTTCTTCTTTCAACAAAACTGTCTAATTTGTGGATTTGTAAAAAAAAAAAAAAAAATTAATTATATATATCTGTCATCCACATACAAGCCTGTTTTACTGTATCACAGCTCATCAGTGTGGCTAGACATCTACTTGCTTGTGGCCGGGATCAAAACTCAACCAATTTGGTGACAGTCAGACTCTCTACTCCCTAAGCCATAGGCACATAGAATAAGAGAGGGGAAATTTTAGTGTGCTATATAAGTGGTGCATACACACACGCCAGTCATTGGAAGAACTCAATTCATTACCGAAGAGTAATGTGTGTATGTGTATATATATATATATATATATATATATATATATATATAGTTAATGAGAATTCTTAGGTGTCCAGACTTTATGGACACACACACACACTATATATATATATATATATATAAACTTAAATATTATTTTTAGTCAAAACTTAAAATGTAAACACAAATTCTACTCCATCAGCTTCTTTTCTCGCACTTCCCACCTGTGGAATTCTCTTCCATTTACTTGCTACCCTGACAGCTGCAATCTCCAGGAATTTAAATGTAAAGTTGACAGTCATCTTCTGTCTCACTAATCTGCATCCTCTCTTTCCATCCACTCCACTCTCATCAGTATTCTTATCCTTCTCTTAGCCACTTCCTGACACCCCCTATAACCTGTCACTCTTTCATATAACTTTCCTCCTATGTAAACCCCTGCAAAACAGTGAAATACCTTGCTTGGGAGGATATGATTATAAAAAAAAAAAAAAACTCATATTTGTATATTTGCTCCATTTATTTATTAAACAGTATATTTATTTTTGGCTGCCAACCTTGAATATTCGACAAATCTTAGAGAAAATGTTTGCTCTCTAACAGGATTTGAACCTGCATTCCTCTAGGGAAAACCATTAGATCTGACATGCTTTGACCTCTCAACTACAGCTTTGCTTGGTCATCAGCACACTCCATTACCCTAATGTTAAAAATCTGTTGGATTATAAATTACAAAAAATCCATCTCCTTTCTTTACAAGCACACACATTTATATATATATATATATATATATATATACACACACACACACACATAGGGAACTAGTAGCAAAAAAAAAAAAAACTACCAATGATACATCAGAATAGAAAAAATGCTCAATACCACACAAGATGGTAGAGCTAAATATAATCAACATTTTGGTCATTCCTAAAACCGGCCGCAACTTGAGTTTCATGCACATATATGTAATCGTTAGGCTGCTGGAATACCAGGCTAAACTGCATTAGAACATTTATAACCCGAATGAGTGTAAACAGGTGTGTTGGCATCAGGCAATCTGATAGAGCAATAACCAAATTTGGATAAGGTGTTCAAATAGCGATAAATGCTCCAAGAGAGGAGGGGTAACCCTTTAATGGGAAAGAGATTTAATTTCAATGTTAAAAACAAAAAATGCTCAATTTTTCCACTGAAATTAAATCTTTAAAAAATTCAAATTATTGGACCTGATTTTGTACAAAAATTGATTTACTTTCATTTTAAGAGATATTTTATCATCACCCAGTTCAAAGAATACTGTGTGTCTTGTACGATGTTGCCGGTTAGTTAATATTTATGGATACGAAAATTCAAATCATTTGATCTGGTTTTGTACAAAAATTGAGTTAGTTTCTGTGTGAGCTAGTCAATGTACAAAAAATGAGTTTTATTCTGAAACAGGGCTCCACAAATATTATCTCACCCCTGAATCAATATATATATGTATGTTGAAAAAAGTTATACATACTGTTTAATTAAAAACAATATTTACTTAAATATGAGTATTGATTAAAAAAAATAATGTTCAAACAAATAAATGTTTTGGTTGTTAATTCCATTTCATTAATCTCCGGAGCTTTCTGTAACTAACACACACACACACACACACACACACACACACACACACACACACCTGGTACAATGGATGATTTGTTGCCTAAATCATGCAAAAATGAAAATAACACTGACATCTTCTTTTAACAGATATATTTACCAAAATTATCCAGAAAATAACTTTAAACACTAGAAAGGCAAGTTTATTCAATAAAATTGCCATTAGCTTAAACCACAGTCTCCAGACAACTTTGCCTTCAATTCATCTTTGGTATTTCAAGAAGTTTTGTTGGTATCTTGCTCAGCTGTACTCTCACACACATAATAATCAAGATGGTTACAGTCTGGAGATTTAGAAGGTCAAATATAAGGGGTGATGTAGTCACAGAAATTATGACGGCCATGATTGGGGTCTCCTGCTTGTGGGGGCATGGTGCTGAGTTCAGTTGCCAGACATAGGGTCTTTCAGCAGCCACACTCTTAACCCAGGGCAGCACTACCTCCTCAAGGCACTTGATGTAGGCCTCTGTGTTGAATCAAAGGCCC
The DNA here is from genome assembly GCA_037127315.1 of Ascarosepion bandense. Lineage (NCBI taxonomy): Eukaryota > Metazoa > Mollusca > Cephalopoda > Sepiida > Sepiidae > Ascarosepion > Ascarosepion bandense. The sequence continues at coordinate 2,383,067 of JBBBDQ010001171.1, read as the reverse complement.
TGTGACAAGATGAATAGAAGTATAAAGTCACCATCCCTAGTGATAATTTCAAACACCTTCATAATACCATTAAACTCATCCAACTCTTTCTAAATTTTCTGCACTGTCCTGATTGACACCCAAGCACCTTGAAAGATTGACAGGACAGACAGGAAAGCAGTGAATAACATACTTGATGTACTTGAGCAAATTGATGGTAGAACAGTTTGGGAGAAATAACAAAACTTATTAAAAACTACAAGGGACAGAAAGATGTAGAGGGCTATGATCACCTATATTCTGAAGGGATATGGCAGATAAAAAAAAATTTTGTAATTGAATTTTACAATTAAGTCCATTGATGAGTGGTTATAATCTCTCTAAAACTAGTAGAGATAAGATAAGTAAACATTTAATTTTATTCAGTCACTCAGTTAAATGTGATACATGATACACACTTAGACGATCATGTCTCAAAAGAAATATGACTGATTTTCCCACAGTAGATTGCTATTGCTTTCTGTGGTAGACTGTTTACTAACCAAGGTATAGAACCCAATCTGTCCTGTTATTTGACCCATAGCTGATATTTGCACGTAAGTGAAAACAACAAATTCAACTGGAATTTGAACTTGGCTTTCCGATTTCTCATTCCAAGTCGATATCCACTGCACCACAATGCACATCATTATTTTACTTCTTTTATTACTAATATATGAAATAAGATTTGTTGTAGCGGAATGGATATCGGCTCAGAATGAGAAATTAGAAAGCCAAATTCAAATTCCAGTTGAATTCGTTGCATTCCCTTATGCACAAATACATATTAATATGTCTCTTCTCCCTCCAAGTATGAGTGGAATAGCAGGACAGATTGGGTTTCTATAGCCTTGGTTCGTAACAAGTCTACCACAAAGAAATGGTAACCTACTGTGGAAAAATATTTTGAAAAGTCAGTCATGTCTCAAAAGAGTCATGATCACCCGAGCGTGTATTACATAAGCACTTAACTGACTGATCTATCTTGAAAGTTGGTATTTGACAAGCTACTTTTACTAGAATTCTGACTAAGCAATAATGACTCATTAAAACCTGTAACCAATGTGCTTATCATCCCCATATATTTGTGTGTATCTACCTATATGTATTTTTATACCATGTTTACTAAATGTGTTCTTGATTCAGTGTACACCAGATTCTAATGCAGATATAAAGTTCTCAGGCAACAATTCTTTCTGACAAGTGGAAACCTGTTTGATTTAATGGTTGTTAATGCAATGTCATCTCTCCATATTTACAACTCATTGGATTAAAAGTGGTTGAGGGGGAACCTGAAAAATGTCATGAAAAAAAAAAAAGCACATTCACCTGGAGTCTTATGTGACACTGTCATCATTAGTATCACTCTTAATCGATTAATAACTTCTTACATGGTGCATAAATTATGCTTTTACATTGGTACGTACATTTTCTTCACCATCACTGATAAACATGGATATCCTGTTTTTATTTGTCCTGCCTAATTTTTGTATGCTCCTTACGCCAGGGCAAACTGTTTGATCCAGTGCTATCATACCAATAGACATTTCTTCAGCATTAAGAAAAGCATTTACCTCTTTAATGCTGAAATTTAACTCAAGGTTTGTGCTTCAGCATACAGGATCTGTACACCCACTCAGTATGGTATTTTTAAAGACTCTTCATAAATAGCTCTGTTCCTTTAGACTTTTGATATAGTAAATCTCTAAACATCTGTTAATCCAGTGGAAAGGTGCTGTCTGGGAGAAAGGCTTCCAGTCAGTCAGTCAGTTAAGTGGCATATGTGATACACACTTTGGGTGATCATGTCTTGAAAGAGACATGACTGACTGACTGACTGGGTAGAGGATTATCTTGCAGTAGGTTGCCATTGCTTTCTGCAATAGACTGGTTGCCAGCCAAGGCTATAGACTGCAATCTGTCCTATTATTTAACCCATAACTGGAGGAAAGAGATGGATTAATACCTTTCCCAAGGGTATTTTTACATAAGTGAAAGCAAAGAATTCAACTGGAATTTGAACTCTGCTCCCCGATTTGTTGTTCCGAGTTGATATCCACTGCACCACAATGCACATCCACATTGGTCATCAAGCTTTAATTAATTTTTGATATCTGGCTACATATGAACAATGACCAGCATAAAAGTGTTGCTCAGTTTGTCTACCTACAGGATTCTGAATCTGCTGATCTTTCTTAAGTTGGTGTCGCTAACCTTTTATATTAAACTTGTTGTGTAATAAAAAGGAAGTTATTAATCTTTCTGTTGTCTTTTAACACAATTTGGTGTTTAATCTTGAAAATGTCTTCATGTTTACTCTGCTTTGCATTGTTTGTGAAATATGCCATCTCTTGTATGATGTCGAAAAGTTGTCATGAAAAAGGTATGTAGCTAGAAAAATGGGTTTCATATAACTTTCGTCGTCGGCCTCGGCCGAGACAGAACTCACTACACCCCTCCAGTATTCCCTGTGTATTTGGAGCCCTGGTGCTGTTTATAGCGAAATTCATAATCTTGTCAAATAGTGGAATACTTGATGCTTTTCCAAGGCTACCAAGGGTGCTTTTATTATGACACCAACACTGGATGGGTTGCCTTCCAGGCTCCATCTTGTTATTTAACCTATAACTGGACGGAAGTGACGGATTAATACCTTTCCCAAGGGTACAAGTGCTTAAGTGAATGCAGGCTACTCAACTGGAATTGAAACTCAGCTCACCGATTTCTCTTTTCAAGCCGACATCCACTGCACCACAACGCACATATATAACCTTACAGGAACGATATTTGTCATGTTGGTCTAGAAAAAGTAATCTTTAGAGAAGATAGCAGCATAAAATGGATTATCGAGACCATTTATCTAAGAAATCAGTTGTATACATCTGATTGTTAAGATACTTCTAAACTAGCTTGGTGCCATGAATGACATCCAAATGAAGGTTTTGATCTGACAAGACTATTTTAAAACATGTCTCAAATTTTCAGGTTAATGTTTTGCATTTGTAGTAACATATGTTGTTGCAGAAAACTACCCATAGCACAACCTATTCTATGTACTTCTAATGTCTCAACCTAAACTCTGAAATTTTATTTACTATTTATACCTTTGTCTTCAATAGGAGTTGTAGAGTAAGTAGCCATTATTAAATGTAAATAAATGGCAGAACTGCCCAACAAACAGAATTGACAAAGTTTACAAGAAAACGAAAAGAACTGAGGAAAAAATATATATATAAAGCAAGCAAACGATATATTCAAGGCAAATTAGCAGTAATTTAGGCAAAGCAACAAATTTATTTTTTTTATTAAAGAAAATTTTAATACAGTTTATTAAAGAAAATTTTTCCAATCGCATTAACAGTAAAATGTCAAAACAACAGATAGTCAAGTGCCATGCGTGATACATGTTTGGGCGACCATGTTTTTGATACATGACTGACTAAGCAGAATGTTTTCCCGTAGTAGGTTGCCATTTCTATCTGTGGTAGACTGGTTACCAACCAAGGCTATAAAACTCAATCTGTCCTGCTATTGAACCCATAGCTGGAGAGGGAAGAGATTGATTAATACTTTTTCCAAGTCTATTTGTATGTAAGTGAATGAAATGAAATCAACTGGAATTTAAACCTGGCTTTCCAGTTTCTCATTTCCAAGCTGACATCCATTATCCCACAATGCACATCCACCAAAGCAACAACAATATGGCAAAAAGTTCACAAACTAAGAATTAAGGTTGACACACAAGAGCAAATTCAGATAAGCAAATATAGCATTCTAACTTCAAGGCAAGACAGACCAAGACTAAGTCAAATGAAACCAAGAACTGACCTATTTTATTGGCTTAGAAGAAATCCCAGCATGCATTTGTGTGCTTTTTGCCTATAAATTGAAGAGGAAGGGAATTTTTTTTTTTTTTTTTTTTAAATCATTCTCACACTGATTTACCTGCCTACCAGGTAGGGTTTATCATCTGTCAGTTATGTCTCTGTCTTCAGGTAGAGTTCAGCTCAGTTGTATCTCTGTCTGCAGTCAGAGATGCAGTTGATAAAAATAAAATACTGCAAAAGGCCCAATCCCAGGGAACAGATGCTTGAGGCTGCACCACCCTATTGCATTAGAAGGGTGGACCAGGGGTCATCACCAAGGCCAGCACAACCAGCAGTAGTGGGGTCTGTGCAATTTTCAGCCCAAATGTTTATACTCAGGCTCCCTACCAGAAATTTGACCTTGTGTCATATCATGTTTCAGTAAGAGAGATGAGGTAAATATCCGATCCCATACTGATTGGAACCAACAGGTGTAGATAGGTTCACCTATCATCAGGATCACACTCCTACCCGTTTTTTTTTTGTTTTTTTTTTTAACAGTAGTAGAGGTTTATCTCATGTTTCCTGTTTAGGATTGGGTATATAGTTCCTTCCAAAGTGTTTTCATTCTCTTTCACTCTCAGTAGCCCCTGGCATCTTAGTGTCTTTATCACCTTGCTTGGGATGAACTGATGAAAAGAAAAGATTTTCCTACTAAATTTGTTATTACTGACATAAGGTATAAAGTATTTAGTATTTACCAATTCCACATATTTGAATTTTTATGATGGATTTAAAGTAGGCACATGTCACTGGTTTTATTTCAATTCCAAATAATAGTTTTTGCTTTAGAAAGGTTTATCTTAAGTCCTGTTTCTTGTAACTCTTGGTAGAGGATTTTTTTCTTTTTATTATTCAAGACCATTCTTATTCCAACGATGAAAACCCATGTCACCAACATAGTGTCCTTACCAGATATCTATGACTTTGTAGATTGATATAGTTCTTCTATCAGATTTAAACATTCTGTGGATTTGGAAAGCAGTTTCTAATGGATGAGAAATGAAAGTTTCTGTTGATGTGGTCATGTGCTGCTATGAGGTTAATATAGAAGGTATACAATTACTTATGAGAAAACTATCCAATTTCCTGAAGTCATTTGATGATATGCCAACTTTGCAGAATGATAGCCAATAAGGCATCTGGAAAATGCAAAACTTCATTATAGTCAACAAGTGACACATGGTGAGATACCAGAAACCAGTTCTTGTGTACCTTCTCTACAGTCTTGATTTTGCAACTTTAGGCAGTCGTTTATTTCTGAAGAAAGATATGTTGAAAGATCGACATTTTCCCCTGTAATATTGAAGTTGTTGTGCATCTTCAATATTGGAATAATTTTGTATAAAAAATCTAAGTCATAATAAGAATAGAAAAGTTGATAGAATGATTAGAAAACATAAAATGTTGAAAAATAAACTTGAAAATTTGAAAAGAAATTTATTTCAATTTGATACCAATTTCATTATCTTGTCTAATATCTTTTTTTTATGAGATCTGGTACTTTGTCAGTCAATTGTCATATTTATTTTGGTACAAGGCTATAATCGTTTAGTATCAAATTTACTACACTAGTGAATTTGTTTGCAAGATAAACTTGATAGAGATCCTCTGTACAAATAGTCATGATGTTTAATTCAACTAGTATCTGCATGTTAAATAAAAGTGAAAACAGAATTACAGTTTCATTAATAAAAATAGTCATTATAATACTGTTTTCTACACAGAAATGCGTGTGCATGTTCCCTTTTCACATTCTTGAGTTGTTGAATGGCCACCTGAACTCTTTAATTCATATCCAGGGAGCTTGAACAGGGAGAAAATGAGCAGTCTATTTACCATTCTTAATTTGGATTCAAGTCAAAGAAGGAAATGCTTTGATGTATTGATTGAATTTGTGCATTTTATAGAATGAGAGGAATGTTCTGAAATGTTCCAGAATCCAGTTTAGGATGAACAAAGAAATTGTCCAACAAAAAAAAAAAGAAACATCTTGATCAGAATTTGATGCTGTCTAACTGAAATTGATGAAAAAGAGGGTGAATCTTTTTATGTGAATTTTAGAGACTTAATAGAAGAAGGTTCTTCAAATAGCTACCTCAAGATTTGTACCCAGAAGAATGTCTTAGACAAAGAAATGCTACTGGATACTTTGAGTAAATAAATGAATGAATGAGTTATATTTAAAATCAATTCCTTAACAGATGTCTCATTATTACAGCTGTTTGTCTTCAAAATGGGATTGGTATTTAGTTTCAGAAAGAGAAACAATGAAAACAAAGTAATATAGAGGAAAACATTTTTTAAAATAAATAAAAAAAATCCACTGGTAAGTTCACAGCCCAACTAAGACAGTATTCTTAAATAAATTCTTAATTTTAGTCTATTGGTCAAATATTGGCAAATGGTTTGGACTGAGAAGTTTTCAATATCCGTCATATATTAATATTAAATATAAGAAACATAGTTTTTTATTTAATTTGTAATAATTTGGATGTACTGATAGTAAAAATCATTAGTAGCTCAAAATTAGGAACTGTTATGCTGTGTTCAAATTCATTTCTTTTTTTTTTTTTTTAACACTAAGGTTTTCTCTTAGAAGGTTCAAGGGTTAATTGAGGTAGAGGGTTACATTAGAAGGTAATTAGTGCAAATAAAAGAGTGAAATATAATGTTTAACCCTAGCTTTGAACAGGTTACAATTGTAGTGATTGAAGGAAACATCCTCTTGGGAGTCAGTTCCATGGAGCAGTGGTTCAGAAACTGTTACAGTGGCACTTAGTTCTCACTGATGGAATACAAAAAGAATGTGGGCGGTTTGCTACTATGTAAGTGGCATGGTGGGTCCCTGCCATGAAGGTTTGAACTAGCAGGCAAGGGAATGTGGAAGTAGCAATAGAACAGCAAGAGGCTTACCACATCCCACCTGTGACAGAGAGAGGTTAGAAGGTGCAGAAGTTGGATCCATTACAATCACTTTTACACAAATATCCTTGAGGAAAAGTATGAATCCCTCTTTTGCCATCAGTTATGGGTTAAATAACAGAAGACTGCTCTCTAGTCATGGTTGATGACCAGTCTAAGAGAAGGACAACTCTGAATTCAGAATTGCGTAACCCTTGTGAAACATAGACTGAATAGTCATAGAAAGGGTCTTAGTTTGTAGTTAACTGTAGCGCAAGGGTTGATGAGATAGTCAGTTAAGTGCCATACATGATACACACTTAGGCGGTCATGTTGTGAAAGATACATGACTGACTGGGCAGAAGGTTATCCGCAGTAGGTTGCCGTTGATTTCTGCAATAGACTGGTTGTCAGCCAAGGCTATAGAACCCAATCTATACTGTTATTTAACACATAACTGGAGGGAAGAGATAGATTAATACCTTTCCCAAGGGTATTTGCACATAAGTGAATACTAGGAATTCAACTGTAATTTGAACTCGGCTCCCTGATTTCTCGTTCTGAGCTGGTATCTACACCACAACGCCAAAATTCTCTGCTCTTCACAGACAACTTCTAGTGATAGATTTAATTTAGTTTATTGCCCAGTAAGTACCTAACTCCTCTTGATATTCTCCACCTTTACGAGAGCCAGATTAAATGGAGTACTGATGCCATGTATAGGCAGGAGCTGCCCAGGCTTCATTTACCAGTCTAGAGTCCAAAAGCATCTCAGTGTTTTTGTGGGTGATTATTTTTCTCCCTATAATCCCTTTCCCACAGATGAAACATGGCATGCGTCTCACTGTTCTATTGCTATTTTCATGGAAAATATTCTGGCTGGTTCTGACCTTCATGGCTAAGACCTACCATGCCACACACATTATAGTTAACCACCCTCATTCTTTTCATACTCCATTGGTGAGATGTAAATTTTGCTCAAGCAGCAGCTTCCCACAAACCACTGCTTTGTGAAACCAACTCCCAAGTGGATGCTTCCTCAATCACTACAATCTTAACCTGTTCAAGTGTCAACCATTATGTTATCCATATAATCCCATAAACTGTGATTCTTACTCTTTAACAAACTACCTCGAGTGACTCTTGGGCCTTGTACAAGGTCAACATCATTAAGAAAAAAATTGCATAATAGTTTTAAACTGCAATTTCAAAATTTCCAAAAATATTTACAAAATGCAAGTCTAACTGAATAAACTATTTCCAGATAAAACATGGATTTCTAACCCTTTCTATGGATTTCTATGGATTTCTAGCTCTTGCAGGCAACCAACTTAGAAGGATAATTTTGAATTCCAGTCTAGGTGTCTAAGTCCATCTTGTAACAGTCTACTTGGTAATATGATCAGTAAACAAGCTGAAAAACTGATCAGATCCAGGATTTCTATTTAAATGTTTCCAGGTATAAGATTTCTTAAAAATAACTCTTCATATTTGAACGTTTGGCTTTTATCGAGAAACAGAAAAAGCAAAAGCTAAATGGTGCACAATTTTTATTAAAAAAGGAATGTGATATTTTGCTCTATTCAAGGCTTCCTTCTTTGAACATATAGAAAACTATTTAAGAATCGGCAAAAAGAATCCTGTGCAATGTATAGTGCAGGCATTCATTATTGAAAGAAAAGATACTGAATGCAGAATGAAATACTGTTTGTTGAATTGAATATGCAAAGGACAGAAAAACATTTCTTTAACAGTAGAAACCATTATAATTGCAAATGTGAATGAATAGAAGCTGAGACAAGAAATTGGTTGGAACTAAATTTATTGTTCTACTCTTTTTTTAAAGTAGGCTTTTGCAAAACATCTCCTTGAATTCTGTGAGCAAAACCACATGGTACATTTTGGTAAATATAAGATATTGGTGATTTTATATATATATATATACTGAACATCTGGACAATAGTAAAGAAGCATTGAACAATTCATAACACTTGCTAAACTGGACAAATAATTGATTTTTCTTTTTGAAGAATAGGACCGGTTTTTAGTGGTTGTTACAGAGTATTGATTTATACTTTGTGGTGCAGTGGATATCGGCTCAGAACAAGAAATCAGTGAGCCAAGTTTGAATTCCAGTTGAATTCATTGTATTCACTTATGTGCAAATACCCTTGGGAAAGGTATTAATCCATCTATTCCTTCTAGTTATGGGTTAAATAACAGGACAGATTGGGTTCTATAGCCTTGGCTGGCAACCAGTCTACTGCAGAAAGCAATGGCAACCTACTGCAGTATAATCTTCTGCCCAGTCAGTCATGTCTCTTCCGAGACATGATCACCCAAGCGTGTATCACGTATGGCACTTAACTGACTGACGTGTGTGTGTATATATATATATATATATATATATATATATATATTTTTTTTTTTTTTTTCAATCATTTCACCCCGAGCAAGGCAGAAATGTCACTGATGAGTGGGGGGCTACATAACTGTAAAAAGATTAATTAGAAAAGAGTGAGGAGTAGAAACTAGTTAGAAAGGAGCAATAGAAAGCTGAGAATGCAGGTGCGATGACAGATACATAGGTGGAGAGAAAGGGAAGGATATATGGGGGTGGGGAGAGAGCTAGAGTCCAGTGGTTAATAGATGAGTATATATATATATATATATATATATATATATATATATATATAGTTTTGTCATTAATTGTGAAAGAAAGGAGTTAAGTGAGGTCAAGCATTGAATGGTCAGTCAGCTTCAGATACAAGGAAAGGAAAATCAGAGGAAATTCTTTAACTTTGGATTGCATCCATCTGGCAAAAGTCAACCGTAAATTAATGCTGGGATTTGTCTAACGCCATCGAGGAAATGTCAGGTTTTATTTGAAAGTAAAGAAGATGGTGGTTGATTACAACTTGCCAAAGATGATGAGAGTACTTGGTTGCACCTATTATTTTAGCATTATCTTTATAAAAAGTATTTGATCTGAGGAATGAGTTTTAAATTTATACAATGTCAGGGAAGGAGAAAAAGAAAAGTGTCAGAAAATATGATCAAGGTAATAATTTTTCAATTTCTGGCATAACGCTTTTTGGGAAAGGCAGGAACTCAAGCATCCCTTTCTAACTGCCATTTAGCTTGACAACACCCTCTCTGCTAGTTCATTTTTTGAAAATTTATTTTTCTTTTTTAACTCATTTTATCCAAGCATGGTGGGACTGCCACTAGTGCACGGGGGCGGGGGAGTTATAATGAGAGTAAAGACTGGGTACGGAGTGGGGGGGTATTGAAGAAAGGATAAAAAGTGAACAGGATTCAAGAATATAAAAGATGGCAATTGGAGTTGAATTTAAATTTTTAGAGATCGTAGCAATCAGGGAAGGGAGTTCCACAGGCTGGAAGTGAGAGAAAAAAGTGTTGGACAAGAAGTGGTGGTTACATGTAACAACAGTAAAAGGGTGGGACTTAGATGTCAATCTTGTAGCATGCTTAGATGCACATAGACGGGAGCTGATATATGTCGAAAGATAGAAGATAGAATAATTTTGCAAAATTTCCCTAATTATTATTTTGAATTCACTATTTAGCCTCTCAAAAAAAAAAAAATTCTGATGAATGAAAATGAGTGAAAAGCAATTATACATTCACTGTCACACACGGCACATGTGTTTTGTAGCATGTTACCTCTGATGCCCATATGCATCTATTCTAATTTAATTTAAGGTAGCAATGAACAGAGAATGTACTTGCTTTGTTGTGCTGCATTTTACAAATATCCAAGATAAATTTGAACATGTTACAATGTATCAACTTTATAAATCTATTTAATTTAAACTTATTTATAAATGGAACTTTGTGTGTGTCCGTTACCTATAGATTCTGAAATGGCTGAACCGATTTTCTTGAAAATTTACACAGTTGTACTATAAGCGTCTGCGAGTGTTCTTAGCTAGGTTTTGTGTCGAGGTACTCTCAATAAATATTGAAAATCAATAATTGAAAAAAATTGGCTTATAGAAGGAGTGGTTCGATTTTAATCAAATTTGATACACAAAGACATAAGAAACAATATTCAGAAGTTTTAAGGTTGCAGTTCTTACAATAGTGCAGAAAATCGATAATATATATAGATAAAAGGCAAGATGTTTGTGTGTCTGTTTATCTGTCTGTATGTCCTTTATACAAATCCGCAATTTTTATCTGATTCTCACCAAACTTCACACAAATATTCTTTAGGCTGAGTCTGAGCTCCAGGACCATGGATTAGTTTTAAAGCTTTCATTACACCCGAGCAACTCCAGGCTATACTGCTAGTAGCCAAATAAGTTAAGAAAAGAAATGGATTGAATAAATTCAATGACATCCTCATTATTGCTAGGCTAAGAGCAATAAATTGTGACCAACAACCTTTGTTTTGTTTGAGCTGAGGTTATTAGTCCAGCAAACATTGTTATCTGAAATTCTAACATTTGCATTCATGAAGAAAGAATGACAAATTATTAAATAAAACAAAGAAATTTACATACCTGGGAAGCATTGTGACAGAATGGAAAGTGTGGCATTGAAATCCAAAGACACATTGACATGACCAAGAATGCATTTCAAAAGCTAACCAGAGTACTGAGAGACGGGAAAATCTAAATGGAAACAAAGAGTCGTCATTTAACCATCATAACCAGATGGTGCATAGGGCAGCAACTTTTGTTGCTGTTTCTGTAACAAATTTTTTTTTTTTTTTACGGGGCAGGGTTGTTAGCCCTGCACCCAACCCCCAAACCTGGAGGACCGGTGGACCATTCTTGGTTCTTACGTTTACAGCACCTGGTATTCCTAAATGGTCACCCATTTAAGAGACTGACCAGGCTCGATGTTGCTTAACTTCAGTGATCGAACGGGAACTGGTGTACTCTACACGATATAGCCGTAGACTGGAAACAAAGAGAGTGCTGGAAGGGAATTTTGAATGATCTCATCAAGGATGAAGGAGAGGCGGAATGTGGTTTTATAGAAGTATGTCAAGGATACCATGAACTGAGCACATTAGCAATGATGAGGTGTTGGATAGGATGCAAATAAGAAAATTTATAGTTAACATCAGGAACAGACAGCTGAGGTTCCTGGGACATGTAATGAGGGAGGGTTTGGAGAATTTAATACTTACAGAATGGACAAAAGGAAAGAGATCGGGCGGGGGGGGGAATATTAAGAGAGACAACAGCATGGTCAGAGGTGCAGAGGTAAAGCATATATCCAGTAGAGAGGTGTGCACAGAGGGAGTGCTTGGAAAGCATGTGGGGAAGTCCACTACTTGTGTAAGGGATTGGGAAATAGCAAAGTTCATGGCATGGATGCCTGCTGAATCAGTAACAGTCTTTAAGCCACTCAGCATGATGAGTGTTAAGGTCTCCAAACACAAATATGTGAGCGAATGGGTGGTAGGAAGTAGCCTTATCTATATTATCAGAAATGCTGTCTAGTAGGGAGCAGTCAGGAGAAGGGGAACGGTAAAGGAAGAAAAGGTAGCTAACTGAACTGAGAAGTGATAGACGGAGACAGACATATTGGTGGGACCCAAGCAAATGGATGGCAGAGCTAGGTTTGGGAGAGATACCAAAAAAAATATTGAGAGCGACAAGAGACAGGGCCAAGTGGAAGTCCATGATTGCCTATGTCCTGAAGAAACATAGCACATGAAGAAACAGCAGCTTTAAACTCGATTAAATATTGATTGAAAACAAGAATGGGGGAGAAAAGAAACCAAAGTGAGGTTATCTATTTGAACAAATCTCTAAATTAAGTCTTAACTCTGAATTTGCTACAGAGTTGATAAGTAGGATTAGAAAAAGATATTACTGCTGTGTACCAATATTGAACACCAGACTTCAGATAACCAGGTTGTTGTACATTGAACATGAAGAGCCTTCTTTGATAATGCCAAAGACTTTACTGAGATCTGACAGCAAGATTAAAATGTCATTAGTTTTCAAAATGGTAGAAATTGTATGTTGGATAAAAAAATGGAACTTAACCTTTCTCCCTAGAAATGTTTACATAATTATTTTTAATAGGTTCATATCTTTGGCCGAGCAGAATGCTTGTTTTGCTTGCATCATTATTATGAGTGACTCCCTGCTGTCAAAAATGACGGTATTGGGATTTTCATAGGTTTTTCATTCTTCTATATGCTGTGTTCCTTCAGGGCATAGGCAATCATGGCTCTCCACCTCCTCCTGTCCTTTGTTGCACTTAATCTATTTTGTTCTGTTATTTTTCCGAAAATCTGCTCTGCCAACCATTTGTTTAAGTCCATGAAGTATTTCATGCGCTGTTTTCCCCTCTCGTTTTTATTCTATTTGCCCTGTGAGTATCAAATTCTCTAAGCTCTCCTTCCTTGTTGTGTCCCCTAGAAACTTCAGCTGTCTCTTCCTGATGTTAAGTATAAGTTTCCTTTTCATTTCCATTCTCTGCAAAACCTTTTCATTGCTCTTTCATTATTCACACTTAATAAATATCTTCATTTAATGATATTCATATTTCTCTTGAGAATAAACAAAACTGAATTATAGGGCCACATTTGACTTCACAGTATTTGAAGTAGGGGAAGGAATTCTTCTAAACAGTTGCCATGGAAATGTTTGCTTCTGCTGTCTCTACAAGAATCACTCAGTCAGTTAAATGCCATATGTGGTACATGCTTGGGCAATCATGTCTTAAGAGACATGACTAACTGGGCTGATGATTATCCCATAGTAGGTTCCCATTACTTTCTGTGGTAGACTGATTGCCAACCAAGGCTATAGAACTCAATCTGTTCTGTTATTTAATCCATATCTGGAGGGAAGAAACAGATTAATACCTTTCTCAAGGATATTTGTGCGTAAGTGAATGCAAGGAATTCAACTGGAATTCGAACTCAGCTCCCTGATTTCTTGTTCCGAGATGATATCCACTGCACCACAACGCACATACAGAACCAAAAAAATAAAAAATATTATCATTTCCTATTTTCTCATGTCTCTTGTTTTCTGATGAAGCAATTTCCTGCTGTGAGGGGATCAGCAAATAATGTTTGAGGTTTACTTTGGTCCCCCATTGTTATGCAAAAAAATTGGTTACTTCCTACTCGTATTCTTTATTGTATTAAGAGTCAAGTTACTGTCTCTTTCCATTGGATACTTTCCAAATGTCTTGGTGATATGGCAGGCTTAATTCAGACTGGTATCAAGTTTGGATATGGCCATATATCTGTCTGTCTCTTTAATGAAAATTAGGTAGATGATATGTCTGAAGAAATTAGACAACACGTTTCTGAGGTAATGACAGCATTTCAGATTACATTAAGTTTTATATCTATATAAATAGTGTTGATATCGAAATGAAGTACCAACTTCATGCCTGAAAGTTTAAGGCACCCAGCTATGTTTATATCTGCATATAATTCATCTCCAATACTGAGCACTCTTCCCCTATAAATATAGCAAATATGAAACATTTCTACACACACAAACATACTGATAGCATGCTGAATTTCCAGGTGTTACAAGGAGTCTTGTTGGTTTCTCTCACTTATTTGTGCCCAACACACAATCAAGAGGGTTGCAGTCTGGGAAGTTAGATGACCAAATGTAAGGGTTAATGTGGCCACAGAAATTGTCTGGGTTCTCTTGCTTGTGTGACATGGTGTAGAATCCTGTTACCAGACGTATGGTCTTCTAGCAGTCACCCTCTTGACCCAGCCAGCAATACCTACTCGAGACATTTGATTTAGGCCTGTGTGTTGAGTCTAAGATCCTGTGGTAAGATGAATGGAGGCATAATATTGCCATCACTACAGATCACTCCAAATGCCATGATATATCATCCAACACTTTTCGAATCTTCTGCACTGTACTAAGATTGACACCCAAACACTCCGAAATGTATGTAGCGGAGTTTCTCATATGAATGCCAAGCAGTACAAAATGTTGTTTCCAAATTTCTGTGCAGAATGAATTGCGTCGTGGTTCTCTTTTTTTTTCCTCAGAGATGGGGCCCACCTGACCCGACTATACTGTGAAGTCAACAAAATCAAAAACAATGTTTATGCACAGAATTAAAAATATAAAATGCTGACAACTTATCCATTGCATTAGTGTTTGTGCGTGTATGCATGTATATATATATATAGTTACGAAAAATCTCGATGATTAACAAAAGGTTTTAACAACCAACATATTTAATTTATTTGTTTGAACATTATTTTTAATTGATACTCATATTTGAGTAGATAGTCTGTTTTTAATCAAACTGTATATTTATATATTTATTTCAATTGGTAGCTTTCTCTATGTTGGTAGGGGTCACAGGTTCGAATCCTGCTGAATGACACATATTTTTATAACAAAATTTATCATAAATAATCAGGCTAGTAGAAATAAATATATAAATGTAATGTTTGATTAAAAACAGATTATCTACTCAAATATGAGTATTGATTAAAACAATGTTCAAACAAATTTATTTACACACACACACACACACTACCGGCCATAGTTATTAGGCCACCCCAGTTTTTAACAAAAAAATGATACTATTTTTAGTATTTATTGCCAAGTAGATAATTCTAAATGAAAATAGAATGGTTCTTTTGTTATTATTACTTTGCAAAATTTTACAAGGTAGCCAGGAAGCTTTTGCTTTGGCCAGCCAATAAGAGAGTAGCATGGGGAAGAGACCACAAAAACTGGACACCAGAATGGTTCGTTTGATGCACATGTTATTGTGCAGTATTAAAAAAAAGAACCATTCTGTTTTCATTTAGAATTATCCACTTGGCAATAAATACTAAAAATAGTATGAAATACATCATTTTTTTCTTTATCCAATATATATATATTACTTAGTTTTTGATCATAATTAAATTAGATCAGTACACAGTTGTATTAAAAAGTGTTCAATACAATAATATTGTAGGACTTTTTAATACTTTTCATTTGTAAACAAGTTATTACACAATAAGTTATGTAATAACTAGTTTACAAATGAAAAATATATAATAAAAAAGTACACACAACACTTGACAAAACCCAACTTTTATAAAGTATACAGTTAAAGTGCTCAATGAAATATTGAGCTTATAAAATATATTCAAGTGTCATAACTAATGGGAATGTTTTTTTTTATTCCCCAAACACTGTCAACACATTATGGCTTTATTCATAATTGATGTTATTGAGTGTTGGCTTTTTCTTTATTATCTTTAGTGCTTCCATTGATTTTAGTTTTTTGTTTTTTTTGTTTTTGTTTTTGTTTTTTTACATGTGTATGAGGCTATTATCCTTGTATTTTCTACAAGTGCATTGTGTATGAAGTTTGGTAGGTTTTGGTGTATGTTTAAAGGAGTCTAATTAAGAATGCCTGTGTAAATAAGATTAGATGTTCACTTATCTTGATACTCATTTTTATATGGATTACTTACACTTTTCAGCCAACCACTTGTAAAGTCCACTGAAAAGTAAGTATGATCTCTGCAAAACTCTGAGTAGGAACAAGATAAATGAACATTTAATTTTATTTATTGCCATATATAATTTCAAATTTGTTGTATTTGTTGCAGGCAGTGCTCAATATAGAAGATAGAGCATTTGTAGCTATATGCAGTGTGGACATAGAAATCAACACTGTATGGTGACTGTCAGTTTCCTTAAGTCTTTATCTGAAAATTACTTAATACCTGAAATTGATAGTCCCCATGCTGTACTGATTCCTATATCCTATATCTCCCTCTCTCCCTGTATTTTATATATATATATAAACAAATTAAAAATGTCAGAAATTCATTTCATAATGGATTTCATATAAGGAAAAAGTTTGTCACTTATCTGATTGATATCACCTTCAGCATCCTGACTCCGGAATTTTATAGATAGACCCTCCTGGATTAACTCCATCCACTCGTTAGGGGATATCAGCAACTGACTGCTTATTCTTTGATTTTTCTTTTTTAGATGCGTTTTTCATTGGTGCAAGTTGTTTCTATTTTTTATTTTATTTTATATTTTATTTTATCTATTTTTTCATAATGTATGTATCTGTTTCCATGCACCCTTCTGCATGTATGGGTGTATCTGTGCAAGGTTGTGGTTATTTGTTTTTTGTTTTGTTTTTTTTTATCACTTTACACTCACTCTTTATTATTTTTTTTTTTTTTTTTGTTATTTTTTCTCACTATTTTTTTTTCAATTTCTAGTTTTCCAGATATGTACTGTTGGTGTTAATTCTTGAGTGGCAATAATACAAACATTTTAATTTTATTATTGTAATATAATCAAACTTTTTTGCAACACAGAATTTTCCATGTTTCGGAATCATATTCCTACTATGACTTGATCTTCAAGCAATCAATGTTAAATTAATTATATTAAAATAATATTTATCTCTACTTTAGCATTGAGCACTGTAATTTTAAAAATAAATGTTAAGGAGCAGTAAATTTCACTTTGTCCTTTCTTCACATTATATATAGTAACAAAGATTGTAGAAATAAAAAATCATTGACTAGTAAATTTTGGGGGACTAATTTTTTTTTTTTTTTTAATCATATCACCCCAAGCAAGGCGGTAACGCCACTGATGTGCAGGGGGCTACATAGGAGTGAAAAAGTTGGAAAAGAGAAAACCGGAAACCACATCCTAAACAGGAAACAAGGAATAAGCCTCTTCACCTGTTCAATAGACGGGGGTGGAGTGTGAACCGGGCGATAGTTTAGTCTATCTACTCCAATTGAAAAAAAAAAAAGTGAGAAGATTGGAAAGGAGAAAACCGGAAACCACATCCTAAACAGGAAACAAGGAATAAGCCTCTTCACCTGTTCAATAGACATGGGAGGAGTGTGAACCGGGCGATATAGCAAAAAAGTGTGAATGGGTGAAAAGGCTGAGAAGAATGGTTTAAAATGATGACAAGAGTTAAGCAAAAGAACACACCACTCAAACTGTCACAAAATCCAGAGATGAGTGATCAAAAAACTAACGAGAGAACTTTGCAAAACAGTTTGCAGATAATCTGGAGTGAATGACAATCAGATGACTGGAGGGCGGGGAAACCCCAATGTTTCTGTCTAGGAAAACAACAGAGGTGAGAAGGATACCCAAAAAATAAAACTGCATTAGTAATGAATTAATTAATGCATTTAAGCCATGCAGATTGTGTAAGTAGAGTTGTTTGCATGAAGAAATAGAGCATTAAAAGTGAATAAATGTTCAAAGGTTTCTGTTTTGACTTAGTTTTGCAGCGGTAAATCCATACTTCTGGGTCAACATAATTTTTTTTTCTTTTTATGCCGACTGCATAATTAATTTTGAATTTAAATCACATAAAAAATTATTTTTTATGTAATAGATTTTAAAATAGATGTGTTGATTTACTTTTGTGAAATTTGGAATTGGGAGAGAAATTTTTGAATTGATTTATTCATATATGCAAGCAATATAGACATGAATAGCAACACTGAATGGCAGCAGTCTGTTTCATGATTAGAAACAATCATAGTGATTGCATTTTAGCATGAAGCAGACTGTCACCATTCCGAATGTCACAAGTGTATACAATAATAGGGTGAACATTATTATAAAAAAATAAATTTCAATTCCAATAATTATTTGAAAACTACTTTGATACCAATAAGTAAAAGCATATTTAATTTTTTAATTCTATCATATTTTCTGCATGAGCAGTCTGATTTATTTTATCTATAACTTTGTTCTTTCATGTAAGAAAAAAATTTCAATTATAAAAAATAATGATAATAGCTCACAAAAGCTTGCACAAAACAAAAGAAATAAAAACAATATATTCATAGCCAAATCTTCCCTAATGAAATAACAACACAAACTATGTTTCCTTATAAGCATTGAGTAATTTCTTTGATTACTATAACAATGTAATATCTCCTCTCATCTCAAATAGGGGAAACCAAGTTGTATGACCAATACAGTTAAATTCTGTTTTATATTATAGAATAGGTAAGTAAATAAAATTTAAGAAAATAAAAGTAACATTATTGATATTAGCTAAAGATACTAAATTTTTATTTTGTTCTTGTTTTATTTCTATTTTTTTTTCTTTTGATAATTTGATTTGTTTCTTGCAGTTTATCAACCATTTTCAAGTTATTTAAAGCAAGAAAATATTTTTAGAATATAAAAATTTTGAGAGAATAATTTTATTGATACAAGTCATACTAATTAATCTTTAAGTGGGGGGGGAGAAGAGGTAGATTCATACCTTTTCCCAAGGATATTTGTGCATAATTGAATATAATGAACCCAACTGAAATTGGAACTTGGCTTTTCGATTAGCAATTCCAAACTATCTATTAGTTTATCTATTACACTACCTGCACATTTAAGCTTACAACATCCGGTATTCCCAAGTGGTCACCCACCTAATTACTGACCAGGCTTGACATTGCTTTATTTTGGTGATTGTATAGGAACAAGTGTTTCAGTGTAATGTGGTTGTAAGCCTATAAGAATGTAATATCTTAAATAGTGGAAACCAGAATGAATGACTAGTAAATAAAGGTTTGTATTATAGGATAAGTAAGTAAATAATAGATTAAAAAAGATAAAATATATTTGTTAAAGATGGCAAATATTTTTTGCTTTCGTGTTCTATTTGAAATATTTTGTGCATTTTTCTTTCTTTTTCTTTTTTTTTTCTTTTTGCATAAAAATTATTTAAATATTATTCTTGAGCTAACACAATAACCGAGATCTCTGTTAAAATACAAAATTTATGTCCCAATACATAATGCATATTGATTTTTTTTTTCTCAATTTCAAAAGCACTTCAGATTCAAACTCTGAAACATTTGTTTTTTTTTTCACAGATTTTGAATGACAAGAGTAAAATCTATTTCTTTGGATCGTTAATATAAAACCTGGAATGATTCCTTTCTTTTCAAAATTCTGCTGAAGGTAAACATTTCAGATAGGTTTTGATCACATTATTGATCAGTTTTTCTATATTTAGTCTAAGATTTGTTTTATCTCTGCAATTTAGATTTATATATGCATGTGCATAGCATAGCAGTTATTGCTATGGAAAAATTGGATCAGCATGCTGAGTTCAAATTCTGATCAGGGTTGATGCCTTCACATTTGTGCAAATACCCTTAGGGAAGATATAACCATGCCTTTTCTCTGTCAGCTAAGAGTTAAATAGCAAGAGAAACTAGACTCTCTAGTGTTGGTTAGTCTAGAATTCTCAATTCAAAACGTGAATTGGAAGCAGCACAATGATCTGCCCAGCCAGCAAGTAGAGTTGTGGCATTTTAAAATGCTGAATCAGCACCTGAAAGTTTGGTTGGTCAACCTCAAAAGAATTTACATTTGTTCAAATGTTTTGTGCATCTGCACATTTGTGCTCACCCATTACAAGACCAAAGAGCCACTTTAGGTTACTGAATGAAGTTGTTGAAAGTAAAAAAAATGGTTGACCAAAGACTTGCTCGAAGAGATCAAGATTGTAGTAATAGTACATCCTCGGGAGTTTGTTCCATAAAGTAAAAGCTGTTCAAATGGAACTTCCTCCTTACCAATGGAATACAAAAGGAATGAGGCTGATTCAACCCAGTATATGTGGTATGGTAAATCTTAGCTGTAAATATCTGAACTGGTCAAATTAAGAAATGTAGCTCATCTGAACATTTGCCATAGAAATAGCAATGAGCTTCAAATGTCCCTGGGGTAAAGGGGTTTTTGGGTGTAAAATGATTCATCATCAATAAGGCCCCATATGCATTTTTGAACAGTCAAAGTTAGAAAGTGATGACTGTGCAGCTCCAGACCTGCAAGAGAATTCCACAAAGCAGCTGCTCACTATCACCCCCCAAAAGTTCTAGGAATGTTTCTATCAATGGAAACGATGCTGGACAAAGTCGGTGTGGGAATTCAGAAAGAGACTACTTTGAAGGAGATTAAATGCTGAATTGATACATGTTATAGTTTTCTCTTTTGATAACACCTGTCCCAATAAGTTTTGGTCAGCTCACGTAGATGTAACTGGTTGCCATTTTTATTTACTTTATCGTTAGGAATTGCAGTGTATTAAGTGATTGAGTTATAAAAGTCATTTTGAAAGGGAAGGACAGATACAATTCTGTAAATCACAATGAAACAAAGAACCTGCAATTGCTTTGACAGCTTTGTCAATATATAACTATGGTCTTTGTACCTCTTCTCCCAAACTTAAAATCCTCAAGGTTGATGAACTCTTTAAAAATGTTATTTACTCAATGCCCAACAATGGCAGGATGTGACACAAAGCCAGTATAATGTGTGTTGCTATACACGGAGGCCAAGAATGGTAGCAAACATGAATACCTACATTTTTCTGTCCTTTGTAGCCTATAGGTTTCTTTTTGCTATCTCTACTAATCTCTGTTCTGCCAACCATTTATGCAGGCTTACATTTTATAAGTTTAGATAGGTTATTCATTGCTTTCCTCTGTTTCTCTTGCCTTCAGTGTCTTTCTTTTGAGTGTCAAATTCTCTAAGTTTTCTTTCTTCATTGCATGCTCGAGATATTTCAGTTGTCTTTTTCTAAGTAAAAGTGTCTATTTTTTGTTAAAATTTCTTTGTTACTCACATGTTTAGTGCATGATATCCTCATTATCCTTCTGTAGAATTACATTTATGTTGCCTCAAGTCTCTTCATCTATAAGGAGATTATCTAGCATTCACTGACTGATATTACATAACAGTTCAGTACCATTTTCTTTGTTTCTAATAGTTTTTCTGTTTCTTAATACCTTTCTTAGCTTTTGGAAAGCATTGTAAGATTTCAGTATTGCATTTTCCATCCTTTGTTAAAACACTTCCTGGGGCTTGAAACACCAGTTCCTGTACGATCACCAAAGTTAAGCAACATTGAGCTTGGTCAGTTCCAGGCGCTGAAAGCTTGGATGTGCAGCTGGTGTAATGGGTAATGGCTCAGAATTGTTAATCAGAGAGCCAAGTTCTGATTCTAGTTTATTATATTCATTTCCCTCCAGCTGATTAATTAATAAGACTGACATCACTAAACTATTATCACCAAAAAAAAAAATTCTTACAATCTAAAAATATTTTTTGACTTTGAATAACATGCAAAAGGTTAATAAACTGTAGAAAATGAATAAATCAATCAAAACAATTCTTAAAACTTCTTTTATTCTCAGCATCCTTCTGTAGAACTACATTTCTGTGCCCTCAAGACTCCACTTCATCTGTGGAGAAACTGTCTAGCATTCACTTCCAAATGGAAGGATTGATATTACATAACCCTAGAAAACGAATCAATCAATTAAAACACTCCCTTAATATTTAAACTTTTGTACTGGCTTGGTTTTGGTTTCTCTGATTCATAGTTCCTACTTAAGCCATTCTTTTTGCTGACAACCGGACATAGTTTTCTTATGATGGATAAGGTCTTGCTAGATGTTGATATTATTGTTATCAATACCATTCATCAGTACCTTTAGTTTTGGATGTTATAAATAAAGACATTGAGATTCTGGCAATTCTGAAGCATCCTTTTAAGCTGCTCTTTGAAGCCACTGAAACTATTTGTAGAATTCAATAACTGGAAGGACATGAAACAGACCAGGCTGCACAGAACTAAGCATTTTGAGAATGGCAACATCTTTTAAAATAAGTGTAGATGACTGTCATTTTTTATTATGATGTTTAAAATACAAAATGGAGGACTCAACAAAGATTATCAGATCATCAGTTGCACATGTTCTTAAAAAAGGGGAGAAAATACAGTGAGGGGTTATTGAAGAAAGAATAAAAGGTGAACAGGATTCAAGAAGATAGATGGCAGTTGATGTTGCATTTAAATTTTGGGTAATTGTAACTATCAGGAAAGCATGTAAACAGAAGTTCTACAGGTGGAAAGTGTGAGAAAAACTGTTTAAGTAGAAATGGCAGTTGCATTTAACTATTTCAGTGGTAAAAGGGTGGGACCTAGATGCCAATCTAATAGCATGCTTAAATTCATGTAGAAGGAGCACAAGGGTAAAAAGCTCATCAGAACAGTTGACATGAAAATATTTGTTGAAAAGACAGAAGCCACGTCATTTTTTTTTTTTTTTTTTTTTTAAGCTATTTTTAACATTCATAAACATTTTTATGAGATTTTTTCCAAAGGCACATGCAGAAACATTTAAGATTCATAATTATTTATCTTAAATCAAGAATAATTCATTTTTATTAATTTGTAATTTTTTTTGCTCTCTGCTAAAGCCAATAACTCTGTAAATATCAAGGATCGATTTGACACTACTTCAATATTAAAAACAGTACCTCTCTTCTAAATTGATAAAACAATACATTTCTATTTTGACAAGTGAAGCACCTCAAGAAAAGTCTAAAGAATGCTAATCTACAAAAATTATTTCCTAAAAATTCCCTATTTTTTATGAGTGACCCAGTCAAAGTAGTGAGTACACTGAATAATGAGGTGTAACTCTGCAAAGAAAGAAAACTTCAAATTCACATCATAAGAGGGTAATAATTATTTTTTCTTTTTGCTTAATCGATTGGTTATGTGATCACACAATATTTTACCATAATAATAATGATTAAAAAAAAAAGAGAATTTTTTTTTTATAAAAAATGTTTGGCTAGTTGGTTTTTGCTTAGTAGCATATCAACCTTTATTGTGAAATCTAAATATTTTGTGCACAATGTTTTTTGAGATAATAATGGTTTTAGTGATACAAATCTTACTAAATAACTCATAGCTTAGTACATAGGTTCCCAAACTTTTTGCTGCAATTACCCCAAAATACAATTTCACTATTATCCATTACCCCAGTGAACAAATACCCGTAATATAGGAAAAGAAGTAATTATATTTTCATACATCAAAAGCAGACAAAGTTAATGGAAATTATTCAATACAATAGTACCAATCTATAATAATCAGAGGTATAGTAGCCATAACCTAGCCATGATTCTTAATGTGAGTGTTGAGCTTGTATTGCCAGTGCCAGTTTATTTATTCTTGGCTTTGTGACTGAAAGGGCTATTCGGGTGTCGTTTGCCACGTGGAGTCTGCTACGTTTCTTGGTTTTCATTCCAAGGACACAGTGTGAAATTATAAGCTGATTGCCTCTTCCCAAACCAAACATCCATTACCTCCAAAATATGGGCTCATTATCCCACTGGGGTAATTTACCTCAGGGTTGGGAACCATGGGCTTAGGGAAAAAGTGGATTTGTAACTTTCCCAAAGATATTTGCACATAAGTTTGTGGTTCTCGACAAAATCCAAAGGAGGATCTGCACTTGATTCAGACTTAGCAGCTCGCCACTTTCTCAATGTCATGTGGCTTTCCTCTGTCTTTTTTACAAATATTTCTATGGCAACTGCTCTGATGAGCTTTTTTCCCTAGCTCCCCAACCACATGTATTTACACGTGCTACTAGATTTGCATCTAGGTCCCACCATTTTACCATCAAAATAGTTAAATATAATCGTCTCTTCTACTCTTACAGTTTCTTTTATTACACTTCTCAATTTGTGGAACTCACTTCCATTTACTGTCTTCCCTGATAGTTACAATCTACAAAAGTTTAAATGCTACATCAATTGCTATCTTCTATTTACTTGATTCCAATTCATCTCTCATCTTTTCGTCAACATTCTCTGTACCTTTTTTTTCTCTCTCTGTAACTCCCCCACCCCACCCAGCACCAGTGGCGGTCCAGCCTTGCTTGAGGTCAAGTGATAACAAAAAGGTAAATATAACAAACTGGACTTGGAACTTAGTCCTTCAATTAACAATTCCAAGCCATTATCTATTATACAACCTTTGCTTACAGTATCTGGTATTTCCATGCAGTTACCCATCTAGGTACTGACCAGGTCTGACATTGCTTAACTTTGGTGATTGTATGGAAACTGGTTTTTTAATGTGATTTAGCCATAAACTAAGAAAAAATGTCTAACCATGAAGAAAATATGGGAATCTGTAATGTTGATAGATCCTGACTTGGCAGCTCAGATGCAGTCACTTTCTCACCAGCGCAATGTGGCTTCCTTGTGTCTCTTCTACAAATACTTTCATGGCTTCTGCCCCAATGAATTTAGCTCACTGGTGCCCCCTATATATAAATTTAATCAAGCCACAAGATTAGCAACTAGGTCCCACCCTTTTACAGTGAAACCAATAAATTGTAAATGCAAATTCTACTCCATCAGCTTCTTCTCTCACTTCCTGCTTGTGGAATTCCCTTCTATTTACTTGCTTTCCCAACAGCTACAATCTCCAAGAATTTACATATAAAGTCTAAAGTCATCTCTGCATCCTCTCTCTTCATCTACTCCACTC
Organism: Ascarosepion bandense; assembly: GCA_037127315.1. Classification (NCBI taxonomy): domain Eukaryota; kingdom Metazoa; phylum Mollusca; class Cephalopoda; order Sepiida; family Sepiidae; genus Ascarosepion; species Ascarosepion bandense. Next base: position 2,357,913 of record JBBBDQ010001171.1, on the reverse strand, counting down.
TCATCAGTATTCTCATCCTTCTCTTAGCCACTTCCCGACACCTTCTATAACCTGTTACTCTTTCTCATAACTTTCCTCCTATGTAACCCCCTGCAAAACAGTGGCAATAAAATGCCTTCCTTGGGGCGATATGATTATAAAAAAAAAATATTGAAGGAAGGTATTAACAGACAGATAATTCTATGTCAAAAACAAGATTTGCAGTTCTTTTTCATGTAATAATATAATTTTCGCCACTAGACTCTCTCAGAAAGATCTTGAATATTATTAAATGTCTGACATTTCAATGGGATGACGTTTTCTGTCTCTAAAGTTCACAGGTGAATTTTCAGAAATGAACCCTTACAAATATGATATCCTTGGTTAAGGTGTCCAGTGAAATGCTTTTCTGTCGTAAATGCTGTCTTTTCCTATCTGTATCTTCATTTGCGAGCAGATAAGCAAACAATTGTTCCTCATGCTCTGATGATCAATTATGATTGCGCCTAACTTGTTCACTTAGTCGTTTTTCTCTTTTGTCTAAATGACAAGAGATATCATGTGTCCTGCAAGGCAGCACCAGGAGGTGAATGATATAGGGGTGAGGGTGGGGGAAAAAGAGGCATGAAATTCTACATCGATCATATTGATGCTGGCAATAAAGCATACTGTATCTTTAATGCTTGTAATTGTTTTCTCGGGTTCTCAAATGACATATCGTCGTTTTGTAAGTCTTTGTCACTCAGATCTGTGAACTGTTTTTACTAGGAATCATTATAAATGAGAATCTCTCTTTTTTTCTTTTTTTTTTTGGTCATACACATATTTTTCCTCAAATAGCTCTGGGGAGCAATAATTGGTAGACCATTGATGTTTTTGTTTTTTTTTGTTTTTTTTCAATCCTCCTCTTTACAGAAAGTAATTTTTTTCTTATCCTTTCTTTCCTTCTCTTTTTGTTTTATATATTTTTTAATATACTTATATATATATATATATATATATATATATATATTTTTTTTTTTTTTTTAAATGCCCATTTCTAAAGACCTAATAAAGTAGCTGGGAATATCAGGTGCTGTAATGAATAATGGCTTGGAATTTTCAATTGCTGAGCTGAGTTCCAATTCCCATTCGGTTCATTATATTCACTTATACACAAATACCCTTATAAAAGGCATGAACACAGCACTTACTTTTTTCTGATCAAATATTTCATATGGGAATATTAATTTCTAAGCAGGAGTCTTTTTGATCTAAACAGTGTGTGTTGTATTGTAGAATCATTTTAGCATGATTATGAATATTGTCTGTTATTAGATAGAAATTATAGATTGAGCATGTTTTAATATGGTATATATCTGGATATATAATTATGTCAGGAATAGGGTTTATTTCCTATAATAATCTGTTTGTGAAAATCATCTACCTTTCATAAACACTATTTCTGATTCCAAATATCTATATTTCTGAACAAAAAATATACGCCTTTTTGGTAGGAGAGGTATACTTTCTGTTAGGGGCTATGGTATAAATAAAAGACAAGTGAACAGTTTCTTTTTGAAAGCAGAGGATTTTAAGCTAGCTGGCTGCTGCTACAATACATTTTCTCTACAGCCAATCGACTATGTTACAGGCTAAATGCATGACAACTATATAGTCAAAATTTTAAATGACAAATTCCACTAATAACTGTATCAGGTTATATACTTCCTGCATTTTGGAAAGATTTTTCTGAAAGACCCTCTCCAGTTATGCTTATAGCTGGATCATTGCTGTTTGAAGAATTGGTTTGAGTTGTAAAATTAGCTATTTCATTGAAGTTAGCATTCATAAGAAAAAAAAATCAATAGAAAGCAATTTGCTTACAGAAAAGAAATTTTATAATTCTGCTTAAAATCTAATTTCCTGCATTTTGCTTGTTGTCGCCTTGATAACAAATCTGCAAAGGCTGACAAAGTAAACCTTGCTGCTACTCTTGAAAAGACCTCCAATCTGTGATGGATTGGGGTAAGAAGTTGCTTGTAAATTTGAATGATTCCAAAACAAAGCTGCTCTCCCTTAATCACCATAGAGAACTTTCCTAACTTGAAACTTTATGGACAAAACTAGTCTTCTAGAAACCAACACACTGTGTCTTCTTGGCCTCACTCTCACAATCAGCCTCAAATGGAATGACTACATTGAATCAGTAGCTACATCTGCTGCTAAGAAGCTTGGGTCACTGTGTCTGGCCAGTAAGGGGGGGGGTCCTCAGAATCTATCTTGTACATTTACAAATCTGCCATTTGTCTGTGCATTGAATACTGTTGCCTTATTTTGTTTGGTGCTCCTGCTATTCATCTTGGGGTTCTCAACAAAACCCAGAGGAGGATCTGCAATGTAATTGATCCCAATATAGCAACTTCAGTCACTTTTTCAGCAATGTGATGTGACTTCCTTCTGTTATTTCTACAAATATTTTCACAGTTTCTGCTCTGATAAACTTATTTCCCTGGTGCCCCAACCACATGAATTTACCTGTGCTACTAGATTGGCAACTAGGTCCCACTCTTTTACTGTCAAATGTAACAGCCACTTCTACTCTATTAGTTTCTTCTATTGTACTTCCTGGGAACTCCTTTCCATATACTTGCTTCTCAGATAACAACAATCTCCAAACTTTTAACTGAAACATCAATTGCCATCTATCTTCTTGGTTCCCAACTTTATCTCTCATAACTTATTTTTTCTTTCACTGTAATTCACTGGTAGAGATATATTCCCAAAGGAAAATGCCACTACATGCCTGTGAGCTGACACTTTGGGAGCTCATCTTCAATCTTGGTCAGACAGATTTAACTGTGGCCTATGTCAAAAAAGCAAACGCTCAGTTTGACTCTTGGAAATTGACTGACAGACTACTTATGTTGATATAATAGAAACATGGAAACACAATTTGTGAAACTGCAATGTAGAAAATGAATATATATGCAGTCAGGGACACACTCGGTGAATAAAATTGTTGGTAGGATCCAGTGACTTGACCCAAAGGGTTGTGGGTTCAATACCTGGTGCCAGTAGTGGTGAACAAAAACTTACAGAAGTAAATGGAGACATCAAGAAGTCTCATGACTCATGGAACAAGAACAATCTACCCTAGTGAGTGAAATAAAAGGTTTAGCTTAAAGTTCCAGTCACTTGAAGAAGGTCGGAGCGTACAATGGCCAAAACGTTAAAAAAATGGCCACTAAAGATGAGGACAACTATCTTAGCAATGTAAATAATATTCAGTGTGCATGAGAGTACTAGATTGTTTAAACAATATCCATTCAATAGAACAAAAAATTCTTACTATGTTTGTATCATGCAACAGTATATATGAAAACTTATCTTGAAAAAAATAAAAAACAAGAAATGACTCTGCCATCAGATATTCGATTTCCAGTTGAATTCCTTGAATCACTTATATGCAAATCCAGTTATGGGTTAAATAATAGGGCAGATTGGGTTCTATAGCCTTGGCTGGCAATCAGTCTATCACAGTAAGCAATGCCAATCTACTGTGGGATAATTTTCTGCCCAGTCAGTCATGTCTCTTTCAAGACATGATTGCCCAAGCGTGAATCATGTATGGCACTTAACTGACTGATCTGATATATTACCTAAACCCTGTCACAGTTTGACTTTGTAAATCTGGTGTTACTGGAGATGTTGTTGCAATTGATGCATTCCCATTTAGCTATGTAGCATTCAGAAAGGCTGGTTTGAGTCTGTTCAAACAAATATTTTGTTGTCTGCATTGTTAACACGTGCATTACAAAATTTAGTATGTCTCTTCAGGATCTTGAATGGTTCTCTGTATGGTGACTGCGACGCATTTGACTTGGCTAAGCCATGCACTATTTCAAACTTGGTGTTTGGGACATGTACCTTAAAAATGTGTTTTTAAGGTACATGAAAAAAAATAGGATGTGCATTGTGGTGCAGTGGATATCGGCTTGGAATGAGAAATCGGGGAGCCGAGTTCAGATTCCAGTTGAATTCATTGCATTCACTTATGTGCAAATACCCTTGGGAAAGGTATTAATCCATCTCTTCCTTCCAGTTATGGGTTAAATAACAGGACAGATTAGGTTCTATAGCCTTGGCTGGCAACCAGTCTACTGCAGAAAGCAATGCCAACCTACTGCGGGAAAATCTTCTGCCCAGTCAGTCATGTCTCTTTCGAGACATGATCACCCGAGCGTGTTTCACGTATGGCACTTAACTGACCTTACAAAATTTCAAGATGTTGACTTGTCCAGAAGAATTTCTTGATGCCACTGGTCCTCTGTTCTTATGTAGATGAATGGTAATCCATGCATGTGTCTTTAACAGGAAAGCATTCATGCCACATAAAATGGTATCTGCAGGGAGGTTTTCCTAATGAAAGAAGAAAAATTGATTTCCCCTGCTTATTGATTTACTATACCAATAGAAAAGGTGTCAACCACCAAACACAATTCCTTGCTTTAAGCAATAAATGATTGCATGGGACAGTATTGATTTAATTTTGTGAAATACTGAAATGGCAGAATTTTCATCATGCATGATGGTTTAATTAACTATCCTGAATTGCAGGAAAACATCTCTGAAAAAAATATTATGACATAACAATAAAATAATTTGAGAGAACCAGGTGAATACACTGCAGCTTACGGTCACATGTTAAAGCACTAGTTCCTGTACGATCAACAAAGTTAAGCAATGTCAAGCCTGGTCTGTACCTAGATAGCTGTTTGCTTGGGAACACTAGATGCTTTAAGTGTCAATATCTGTTAGGTTCATTATATTCACTTATGCACAAATACCCTTGGAAAAGGTATGAATCCACCTTTTCTTTCTCCAGCTATTGGTTAATTAAAGAAACTTATATTGCTAAACCATTATCATCTCCAACAAAGAAAAACTTAAAATCTAAAAATATTTTCTGACTTTAAATAACCTGCAAAGGGTAAAAAATCAATTTTTACCTATTGTGAAGCTTACCAGTATGCTGAAGACATAGAGCTTAGTACCATGTGTTACACATCACAGTGTAAAGAGTAGACATACTGCTGGGGTGGGAGGCAGCATAGTCTCCTTTGAAGCATGCCAAAATAAAACTCAGCTTGAAGGTGAGGAAGATGGTAGACATATTGAAAATATTGTGTTAGTGCAAAAACCAACACCATTAAAAAAAAAGTAAAAGGTCAAAAACATTTCTTTCATACAAATATGTACAACAGCATATATACTATTAATTCCCAGTGTTCATGTAACTGCAAAAATATATATGGCTGAAATTCCTCACTACCACATCAAAGAGCAGCATATAAAAACCCATGTTCATTACACTTAACCTATCTTCTCTATTGTAATAAAGGGGGGGGTGTATATATATCTATATATAAGTAGATATTCAGTTTATAATCAAAGTATTATATATTTATTTCTACTGCCCTGATTATTTACAATAAATTTTTGTTACGAAAATGTGTGTCATTTGGCAGGATAACACACATTATATATATATATATATATATATATATATATATATATATATATATTTCCCTCCTGTCATACTCTTGGAAAGAGGCGGCATCAGCTCAGTTCATTCTCTTTACTACCAGTTATTAAATCTCTTGCCATGAGTTCACTCTTCAACTGTGTCTTATTTTATTTTTTGCAATAAATAAAGTCCATTATGTGTGTGGTGTGTGTGTGTGTATATATATATATATATATATATATATGTATTCCTCCTGTCACACATGGTGATATTTTTTTTTCTAAAGTATCAAAGTAAGATACTCAATACTAGGTACATCAATAACTATGTGGCTATCATTTTAAATGGCATATTTGGCCATCATTTTAATAGTAGAAAGTGTGATAGGAATATATATACCATTAAAAGTATTTGAAAAATATCACATAAAATCAGTTAGGAAAATTTCTATTTAACTCCACTATAGTCATCTTAAAGTTAAACTAGAAGAAAAAAGAAACCAACAGAAAAGAACTAATTTATTTTTATATATGACCTAAATGAACATTCGGGTGAAGAAAAATCCATATGTAAAAACTATTAGATAGATAAAATGCCAAAAAATAGCAGTTCTTCTTCTCCTATGTGCCTTGTCCTTTCAGGACGTAGGTGATCATGACCTTCCATGTCTCTTTATCCCTGGTGGCTCTTAGCACGCTTTCTCCTGTTACACCATGCAACCCTCATTCTGCCATCCACCTGCTCAGGCCAGTCAAGTATGTTACATTCTGTTTTACCTGTCTCTTCTTCCCTCCATCTGGCCTATTAGTATCAGATTCTCCAAGCCCTCCTTCATCATTGCATATCCCTGGAACTTTAGCTGTCTCTTCTTAATACTCAGTATTAATTTCTTTTTCATTTTCATCCTTTCCAAAAACTCATCATTGCTCACATGCTCGATCCATGATATCCACAGCATCCTTCTGTAGAACCACATTTCAGTTGCTTCAAGTTTTTCCTTCATCTTCAATGATGTTGTCCAGCATTCACTGCAGTATTGAAGAACTGACATCACATAGCAATTCAGTACTCTCTTTGTTTCTAGCAAAAGTTTCCTGTCTGTTAATACACTACTCAGCTTCTGGAATGTGTCCTTCACCATGCCAATTTGCCTTCAAGCCCAAAAGACAAATACAAGGTTTCTGAGTTGCTAAACTTTTCTTTGACAATCTTGTTCTTTTTGTTCCATTAATTACTATGATAGAAAATGCATATTAAAACTGTATTTCATTAACTGACGCATAAAGAGAGTTGCTAGTTAATATTTCGTTATTTAACACATTGGAAAAACCAGCTGCTGTTTATGCCGTTTTATGCAAGATAATCAAGTTTGTATGTTTATATCACATCAGTGTCACCAGATTATGGGAGTTCTATTTGAGAAGAGGAATATTCTCTTGAGTTGCACCCCCACCTTTATGGGCATTATTATATCCATGATATAACAACACCTTCATGAATGGAACAGGATAGCTGAAAGAAAAGGAATGACAAACATGCTTTATTCTCAGAGTTTTATACTTCTAAGTCATACACAAAATTGCATTCACATATATTTATATGTCACAAGCAGAGAAATTATGTATACTGCAACAAGCAGCAAGGACTTATCAAACAGGAAATGGTGAATCATGGGTTTTTCCAATGTAAAGATTACAAGCTGGAGATGGTTTATCTGGTGAAGATATATTCTCAAATGAAAACAATGCTATAGGCTTGTGTGTTGATATGATTTATCCTTGGTCTAGGTTGGGTAGATATAGCCTTTAGTGAAAAAGGAAGTGCTCAGTTTGACTCCTGGAAGCTAACTGAAAAACTGCTACCATCAGATGGTGTCATAGCTTGTTGTTTATTATCTCAGTTTTCTATACTTCCACTGTGATTTAATTAATATTCTTATCTCTTAATCACCTCTCTCTTTAAAACTTTTTGATTTTGAATTTAGTTGTGATTTATACAAAAATCAATCTGTCCTTGTAGATTTATAACTTACTGTTTTGTTTGTTTCTTCTTCACTTTTGCTTTTTTTTTTCTTATATTTAGTCATATTCATTTTTATTTGATGATAAATCAGTTCTTTTTACTTCAGATACTGAAAAGAAATTTTGGCATCTCATTTGATTAACATACATTTCTATTTTTTCATAAAATATTTTTTTAAATCATCTCACTCCAATCAAGGCAATAATGCCACTAGGACACAAGGGGATAATAAACGTGAGAGAATGAGAAAAAAAAGTTATTCAGGAAAAAAATTAAGAAGCTGAGATAACAATTAAAATTATGTTTAAATTTTTGAAGGTCAAAATTAACTGGAAAGCAAGTAGGCTGAAGTTTTCCACAAGGGAGAAATGCAAGTGAAGAAACTGCTAGCATAGAACTTGTGGTTACATCTAGACATTTTAACTGTAAAATGATGAGACCTTGCCATCAATCTAATCAGTGCCATTTGTGATACACACATTGGGCGATCATGTCTCCAAAGAGATATGACAGACTGGGCAAAAGATTATCCCAATGTAAGTTGCCATTGCTTTCTGGGGTATACTGGTTGCCAACCAAGGCTATAGAACCCAATCTGTCCTATTATTTAACCCATAACTGGAGGGAAGAAACAGATTAATACCTTTCTCAAGGGTATTTGTGCGTAAGTGAATCTAGTAGTATGCTTAAATTCATAATATCTAAGTACCAAAGAGGAAAGCTTATTAGAACAGTCACCATGAAGGTATTAATAGAAAAGGCAGAGAGAAGCTATACAACAGCTGTTGGAACCTGACTTAAAGCTAAGATGTCAAGTCCAGTAAGATTGCAGATTGTTTTTCATTAAATGCCTGTCTACTAAGGTAGCTAGCTAATTCCTCTTGCAGACACCTTCTCAGGCACACTTGTGTTTGTTCAACACCCACAGAGCTCACCTGTGGTTTATACTACAACTATACTGAGCAGACCTCAGTTATAGATCTGGGAGAGTCTGTGTTATCTGGTGTGATCAACAGTCTGAATGAAGCCAGCACACTCAAACTCTCAGTCACAATGACTTGTGACTTTGTGCTTGCACAACTATGGATGATGCCCAAAAGTTTCCATTTACCCAATTTCACTCACAAGACTTTCACATCACTAATGGTATGGTTTTTAGGCACTTTCTAAAGGTGCTGCACTCTGAGATCACCTCTTTCAAAAGTTGAGAAGTCTCTTTCCTGACAAATCGACCATGGTGAGATTTGAACCCAGGTTTCATGGTCAGAAAGCAAATACTCTAACCTCTTGATCACGTGCTCATATGAATGAATGGTAGATTTATAAATGTGTAAGAAAGTTCTGGTGAGAAAAACTATGAAAAATTCATGTAATTTAATATGTATATGAGGAAATTTCTTTGTTGAGTGTGAAACCATTACAAATACTATAAAATGACCAAATAAATCACTTACAAAAGTTTCTATTTATTCTGATTTGAAGTGTTATCTTTGTGATTGTAGTTGACTCCATGGGAAATTTGGACATTATTGTTACAATATCAAAGTACAAAGCAACAGCTTTGAACAGCTTTTGAAGTTAGCTGACAGCAGTTATCTGCCCTTGCAATGGCATATGTTACTTGTGGTTTTATTTAAACAGTATAAGCTTAAAACTTTTGTGTGTATAAAAGTAAAGATTGTTGTTTCCTACATATAAGCAACATATTTACTAACAGTGTGTCTGTTCAGCCATGTTTGAGTGGCTTCCCTTTCACTTTATGATGTCTACTGTGATAATTTTGTTGAACCACTTCTATCTTTGCTATGGAATTTTTATTAATAATGACAGTTGTTTCTAAAGGTGTAGCTTTTCAATTCCTTATCTCTGTTAAAGTATTCTTTTGTTTCTTTGGAAAGTGTTTTGTTTTTTTTTGTTTTTTGTTTTTTCTAAACTGAATGGTTTTGCATGAAGATTCATTTGTGTTTTATTGATTTCTTACACAGGAGAGTTCTCCTGTTTTTGACATAAGTAGAAACTGTCATGCTTAACTTGACTTGAGGACTTGAGAAGAATCATGGCTTTCTATGATTTGGCATTAAGTGCAATTTTTGTCTACTATGATTTACAAGCCAGATGTTCATATAAACATTAATGAAATTACTTTATGCTGATGCTCATTTGAATGTTTACAATTCGACATGAAAATGATTGTAAGTTGCTAAAATGTTTATAAATATAGTTGTTTTTTTTCATAGCAACATGTTTTGATTTTATTCAGAGAAAAGAAATGCTTAGTTGAATCAATGCTACCAAAAGTGTATTTAGTGTGCATAATTTGTTAAATTATTCAGTTGATGCTTATGCTTAAATTCATTCCAAATGAAAGATGTTTGCTAAATTTTCATGTTGCTAACATTTATTATTGCTGACTTTTATTAACTTTTATTCATATTAAAAAAAACTAAATTAATGTCAAAGCAATTATTTTCTATGAAAGTTAGAATACGAGTCATATAAAATTTGCAAAGGCTAATAATGTTTTTCAAAGACAGAAACTACCAAGTTTGATATTTTTTATCAAAAAGAAATAACTCTCTCTTTCATATATATAATTTCATTTATAAACAAGTTATTATGCAACCCAGGTTTCTACCATCTGGTGTCTTCAGGCGATTAACAATAACTGATTTTAGGTTTTTTTTTTAAGAACGCTTATGTAACGATGGATTTTTTTTTATGAATGCATAATTTTCAAAATTAGAAGAATTTTATTTTTTTCATCCATGGTTGTACCAAAAAATATCTATCAGGATCATACAATCATGGATGTAAACATAACTTCTAATTTTGAAAATTGTGCATTCATAAAATCCCTGTTATGTGAGCATTCTTAAAAAAAAAAAAACTCAATAAAATCAGTTATTGTAAATCATCTGAATGCACCAGATGATAGAAACCTAAGTTACATAATAACTTGTTTACAAATCTATCTAAACTTATTTATAAATGGAACTTTGTCTCTGTGTGTCTGTGTGTGTGTGTATCCGTTACCTATAGACTCCGAAACGGCTGAACCAATTTTCTTAAAAATTTACACAGTTGTACTATAAGCGTCTGTGAGTGTTCTTAGCTAGGTTTTGTGTTGAGGTAACCCGGATAGATATCGAAAATCGATTATCTAAAAAATCGGATTATAGAAGGAGTGGTCCGATTTTAATCAAATTTGATACACTCATAGACAAAGGCATAAGAAACGATATTCAGAAGTTTCAAGGTTACAGTTCTTACAATCGTGCAGAAAATCGATTATATATATATATATATATATATATAAATTGATACCAGGAAATCAAAATTTAACTTACATCCATTCATTTTTCTTTCAGTCTACAGTATCGCTTTAACTGGAAACAACTATTGCTTTTTAGTCTTTCGTGCCAACGTCCAAATAGTCTGAACTCCAGGACCATGGATTAGTTTTAAAGCTTTCATTACACCAATGCCGGGCTATACTGCTAGTGAGAAATATTCAAAAGTTTTACAATTTAAATGTACTGAATACTTTTTAATACAACTGTGTACTGGTCTAATTTAATTATGACCAAAAAATATGTCATTAAATAATCATATATATATATATATAGAATAAGTAAAGAACAGGTAGGAAAATGTGTCTTTAATCTAACATGTTTCACTTTAATAAGCTTCTTCAGAAATTTAAGATTTTGTCTTAAAAAATCTCTGAAGAAGCTTATTAAAGTGAATCATGATAGATTACAGACACTTTTCCTGCCTGTTTATTACTTATTTTATTCATTTTGTTAGATTTCAGCGCGCGCACACACACACACACACATATATATATATATATACTCACACACACAGACAAATTTGTGTAAAAAGAACATATGCACATGTATATTTTTATGTATGCACTTAGATAGTAAATAGTTGCATGATAAAATTTAGAAAATCTAATGGAATGTGTTTTGTCCTTTTTTTTAACAAAATGAATTTCTTCAGGTTAAGTGTTTTTTATTAATGGAATCAAATACATGTAAGGGGTGGGGTAACAAAAATTATAAATAGAAAATTTGGTGGTAGTCAAGAGAAGCACAGAGGATGCAGGAATTCTTAATGTTATATTTAGGATTTACATTTCTGCCATCCGATATGTCTAGATGCAAAGCCAAGCCAACCTTGTTCAGTTTCTTTCCAGTTTTGTTTGTTTTCATTTTTGTTGCTATTGTTTGTAAATATCCCACATAATAGCAATGGTTTTGTTAAGGTGAAATACTGTATGATCCTGCATGTAAATTTACTGTGGAAGACTCAGAAATTAGTACAATTTTTATGCATTTTCATTTTGATAAATAATTTTCCCCACTTAATTAAAATTGCATTTTTTAAGTTGAATTTATGGTCAGACTCATTATGGCAAAAAATTAATACATTGTACATGTTGTTTTGTAAAAGATCCCTTTTGTGTTCATCTGTATTCTTTTATTTAAATTGTTACAAGTTTCACTTATGTATTTCTTGTAATCTTTATTACAGTCCATAATATAATTTTTTTTTAAGTTAATATTATTTTGATTTGCATAAATTTAATCTCTTATTGTTTCAGAAGTAGTTGTAATAAATTTTATAATAAGTTTAATTTTTTTTCAATTGTAGTCAATATTGAGTTGATAGGTAGTGTTTTATGTTTAAATTTATTAAGATTATTTACATAATTTATTTTTTTAGTTTGATAAATCTGATGATTTTTTTTTTAGCATCCTATTATGATAAAGACTGTTGTGTATAAGAAGTTTGAGATCATCTTTATTAGTAGAGCACTTTAAAAGCTAGCTGTCCCTTTAGACTTAGGCATTACTGGTTAGTGTATGGGAGTTTAACATCTGAAGTAATCATGAGTTTCTTTCATGTCTTTGTCTTTTAGTCTTTTTCACAAAGTTGCTAACATTTTGAATATGAGGAGGGCCAATTGTTCCAAGAAATGGGGTTGAAACTTTTGCTGTAGTTTTAATCCTATTTCTTTAGTTAAGAATCAATAAGAAAACTTGGCTCTTTTGGAAATCGTTTGCATGTAATGTTTGCTATAAATCAAAGAAAATAGTAAATAATTAATCACCAAAGAATTTTGGAGCTGCCATCAAGGTTGGGGATTGCATGCAATTATTTTATAGATAACTAAAAACAAAAATGTTTTGAAGTGCTCACTCTAAAAATTTCAGAATTTTATTTTAGTTTTTTAAAACAAAAATAAATTTAATCCATTTCTGTTTTTCTTCTTCTATGTGCTATGTCCCTCAGAGCATAGGCGATCATGGCCTTCCATATCTCCCTATCCATGTTAGCTCTTAGCATGCTTTCTCCTGTTACACACCCAAACCCCTCTCTGCCATCTACTTGCTCAGGCCTGTCAAATATCTTATCTGCTGCTTTCCCCTGTCTCTCTTTCCCTCTATCTGACCTGTGAGTATCAGATTCTCCAAGCCTTGCTTCCTCATCACATGTCCCAGGAACTTCAGCTGTCTTTTCCTGATGCTTAGTATTAATTTCCTTTTTATTTCCATCTTTTCTAAAACCTCATTACTCACATGCTCGATCCATGATATCTGCAGCATCCTTCTGTAGAACCACATTTCAGTTGCTTCAAATTTTTCCTTCATCTTTAATGAAATTGTCCAGCATTCACTGCCATATTGAAGAACAGACATCACAGAGCAATCCAGTACTCTCTTTGTTTCTAGTGAAATTTTCCTGTCTCTTAATACTCTGCTAAGCTTTTGGAATGTGTGCTTTGCTATGCCAATTTGCCTTCAGATCTCTGTTTCACACTTTCTGTCTTCTGTTAGAACAATTCCCAAGTATTTCAATTTTGTACTTGCTTGATTTTAGTATCCCCCACCTGTAATTGGCATTTTGTGTTCCTCTGCTTTCTTGTAGTTTATTTGTAGTCCTTTTGACTTTCTATCTTTTTAGGTTTTGTAGTTTTATTTCCATGTCAACTATCAGCACTGTATCATCTGCATATCCTATGTTGTTCAGATTGTGACCACCAATGACGAATCCTGGCATATCATCTAGGGTCCTCAAAATAATCTCGCTGTACAAGTTGAATAAATTCGGTGAAAAGACATATCCTTGTCTTATGCCCCTTTCTATCTTTTTATATCTGCTGAATTCATTTCCTGTCTGTATGCAGGCAGATTGCTACCAGTAGAGGTTCTTGATTGCTCTAAAAGGTATCAAGTTGGTTTAATAATTTTTCAGAATTTTAATTTTTTTTATCAACTCTTTTTTTTTTTTTCATGAATTAACATCAAATTATCTTCCATTCTCTTAAAGAATCAAAATGCTTCCATATGCTGTTTTTTTAAATTTTTTTTTGTCACTTATTCTTTCAGTTTTATTAATTTTATTGAATATAATTTGTGCATTGATAAATTGGTTAAAAAATAATTTTTGATAAATTTATTTTTAATCTGTGTGAAAATATTCAAGTGTTTTAATTAATTGATTAGATTAATAAAAATATAAAATTATTTGAATTTATTTAAACTAATTAAATTTATCTAATTAAGATTTATTTAGATTTATTTCAATTAATTATATACTTATTAAAGTAACAGCACTCATTAGCAGGTAGGTTACGTTTAAAACTTCGAGTTCGTCACAGGGAAATAGCCTTGTGGATTAGATTTGTAAATTTAGTGATATAGTAATTGTGAGTTCAACCTTTGGGCCTGGTAGTGTGTACTCAGTAGAAACAGTGTGCAGTACTGAAAAATAAAAATAATATACGAGATATGCCTAAACATAGGCAGGGGAATGAGGACGGTCTACCTTCATCATAGATTAAATAAGAGTTCAGCTCAAAATTACTTGAAGGCCAGAGAGCTCAAAAGCTGAGACATTGTGATAATAACAACAAAGATGAGGACAAAAATCTGAATGTAAATAGTGTAAACAACTTAACACATTTTTTATTTGTAATTCATTTATTAAAATAATATTATTTAAAATTTATTAAAATATTAAAATAATAAATTTATGATATAACAGCTACATTCTTGTACAACTTGAAACTACTGCTTTAGTTTCCTTTCTTTCACTATATGGTCAATTTTAGACCCACTGGAGTGACAGGGTGCTCTTGATTTCTATTTTTTTTTTTTCTTAGATTATGTCATTTGCAGTAGTGTGCAGAAATATGGACCTTTTTTTTGGGGTCTATGATGAAATCTGTTATGTCTTGAAAAATATTGCATCAACTATGATTGCATCAGATTGTTATCACTATTGTCTTCACTGTCAGTTGTCCTTCAGCCATTGTCTGCTATGGATATGACTACAAGGAAGCATATGAAAATTGTAATGCTGTGCAAACACACTGGCAAGCCTTACAGAGAGTTTGCAGATATTGTTGGTGTCGGCATTTCAACTATCAGTCGTCTCATCAAGGCAAGAAACAAACTGGATCCATCAGTCCAAAACTTAAAGGAAATATCGCCCAGTTCACACTCCATTCAGGTCTATTGAACAGGTGAAGAGGCTCATCCCTTGTTCCCTGTTTAGGATGTGGTTTCCGGCTTTCTCTTTTCCAATCTTTTCACTCTTATGTAGCCCCCTGCACATCAGTGGTGTTACTGCCTTGCTTGGGGTGATATGATTTAAAAAAAAAAAAATGCAGTCAGGAGAGAAAAACCATGCCAAGAGACGATGTATATGTGATCAGGAAAAGTGTGAAAGATCCTAGGAAGACATTATTTTGTTTCAATTAATTTGCACAAGGGTGTACTATTAGTGATGGAAATGATTTTGTGGCATTAAATAAGCCTCTTTATGTTTCTTACATTTTTCACCAAATGCAAAAAAAAAAAAAAAAAACTAGTAAGAATTGAGGTTAGAGAAAGGGCCAGATCTAAACACATTTCCTCGTTAACCTGGAGGAGCAATATTAAGAAAATTGTTAGCTATAAAATAAGTGAAAATTATATTCAGACTCTAATAGTTAAGATTATTTAGAATATTTAAGAGACAATGCAAGAACATTTTAACTTCAGCAACAATCACAAGTAGGCTATGTAAGATCATTGATTTCTTGACCAGTTGACCAACTGCTCTTAAATTTTTTTCCATTTTTTTGTTTTTACTCTTTCTGGCCACATGGGTGAAGTGGGAGGGGGCTTCTGGGGGGGGGTATAGAAATAAATCTATAGTTTAACATTTTTCTTGTTTTTTCTTTAAAAAAAATAATTTAAACAAATAAAATGTACATAAAATAGTAGAAATGTTATCATTTGCAGTTGACAAGTGAACTTGGGATACTTTGTGCTGTCGCCTAATTATAAGCAGAGGAATGAGGATGGTCTACCTTCATCATAGATGAAATAAGAGTTCAGTTCAAAATTACTTGAAGGCCAGAGAGCTCAACAGCTGAAACATTGTGATAACAACAAAGTTGAGGACAATAATCTGTATGTAAATAATGTAAACAACTTAACACATTTTTATTTATTATTCATTTATTAAAATAATAAATTTGATATAACAGCTACACCCTTGCTCAACTTGAAACAACTGCTTTAATTTCCTTTCTTTCACCATATGGTCACTTTTAGACCCGCTGGAGTGACAGGGTGTAAATGATATCTTTTTTTTTTCTTCTCAAATTATGTCATTTGCAGTGGTGTGCAGTAATATGAACCATATAAGACTCATTACCTTCATATTCAAAAAGTTAACCTTTACATTGCTTTTATGGTCCTACTCTTACATATAGCGTTTGCCTTTTCTTTCTAGTTTCATGGCCAAGGATTGGGGCTCATTAGAGGTATTGACAAATCTGTACTTCAGTTTTTTTTGTTTTTTTGATTAAAATAAAAATTACTATTGTCCTCATTTTTATTGCCATATTCATAACTGGCCTTCTTTAGATGATATACATTGGAATTTCAAATTGGACCCTTTATTTGGTCCATGGGGGTCGATTGTTCTAGTTCCACAAGTCATTTTCCCTTCCAGATGTTTCACTATCACTTATCTCCCTTTAGCTCAACTCTCTAAGTTGAGTGATGTAAGTAGTTACAAGACCTAATCTTAGAAAGATAGATAGAAGTTAAAATCGTATTTAATAAAAATCAATGTTGCAAGCAATATGCAAAAAATAATGCAACCAAGGATTAAGCCAAGCTTCTTTACTCAGGCTGATAATTTAAAAACAAAATGTCAATATTCAAATAGAGAACAATATTTCAAAGGTATAATTTTTGCTCGTTGTTCACTTAGGAAACTTGACTCTGCATAATGAATATTATATATATATATATATATATATATATAGACTATATACATATACATGTATATAGTCTATGACTATATAAATAAAGCTGCTCCTCTTTAACCATCACAGAGAAACTTTTTTACCATCAGAAGGGATGACACTAATCTCTAAGAGAGCTACACACTTCATCTTCTTGGCCTTACTCTTTCAAGCATTCTTAAATAAAATGACTACATTGAACCCATAGCTGCACCTACTGCTAAGAAGGTCGGGTCACATTTTGCACATTTTTAAATCTACCATTTATCGATGCACTGAATACTGCTGCCATATCTGCTCGGGTGCCCCTACTATTCATCTTGAGGTTCTTGACAAAATCCGAAGGAGGATCTGCAACAGAATCCTGACTCAACTCGCCTTCAGTCAATTTTTTACCAACATGATGTGGCTTCCCTCTGTCTTTTCTACAAGTATTTTCATGCAACTGCTCTGACAAGCTTTTTTCCTTGATTCCCTGACCACATATATTTATTTGTCCTACCTGATTGGTGTCTAGGTTCCACCCTTTTACTATCAAAATAGTTAAATGTATTTATTTATTATTAATAATTTATTTAATAATTAATTTAATAATTTATAATTTAATTTAATAATTTATTTAATAATTATTATCAAATATGTATTTATTTGTGCTACCTGATTGGTATCTAGGTTCTACCCTTTTACCATCAAAATAGTTAAATGTAACTGCTTCTTCTACTCTAACAATTTCTTTTCTTGCACTTCCCCTTTATGGAACACCCTTTTGTTTGCTTGCTTCCTCGATAGCTACAATCTCCAAAAGTTTATGTGCAATGTCAATTGCCATATTCTACATGATTTCTATTCATCTCTTATCTCTTTTCAACGTTCCCTATACCATGTTTTATCTCTCATTTTGACTCCCCGTACACTGCCTTGCTTGGGATAAAATGATTATTTTAAAAAAATGCCAGTGCTTGTAGAAAGTTCTTTTATTAAACATGAAATAATTCTTCTAGAAATGCTAGACAGAGAACACAAAGACTTGAAATGACAAGAACCCTTTCAGGGGCACCAAGAATTTACTTGCTGGATTCTAGAAACTAAGAAAGACATTTATTGCACTATGGTTTTTATGGGCATTTTAGTTGAATTCCTTGCATTCACTTATGTGCAAATACACTTGGGAAAGGCATTAATCTGTCTCTTCCCTCCAGTTATGGGTTAAATAACGAGATAAATTGGGTTCTAAAGCCTTGGCTAGCAACCAGTCTACTACAGAAAGTAATGGCAACCTACTGCGGGATAATCTTCTGCCCAGTCAGTCATGTCTCTTCAGAGACATGATCGCCCAAGCATGTATCACATAACTGACAGACTGATGATATCATTTATGTCAGATCACTCTTTATGAGAGTAACTGGTACCATTTAATATCACACCCAGCAGGATTAAAACAACAGCTGTCAGAGGGGTGATGGAGCTTCTTGTAGCACAATGAGTTGGCTCCATAGCTATATCTGCAGCCAGTGGAGTGATGACAAGAATTCCCCTGATGGAACCAATCAATAAAGAGAAATGCTGATAGTCATTTTATATGAGAATCATATTTTAAAAAAAGACAGATTATTTAGCAATACTGCTTGAATTTAGAGCATTACTCCCAGGTCTCTTTTTTACCTTTAAATTATTCCACCCCCAAGTAAGGCAATAAAGCCACTAAGATGCAAGGGGTTACCGAGTGTGAAAAATATCAGAAAAAAGCATTATGAAGAAGACAGAAGATGACGATTGACATTGCATTTAAATTTTTGAAGATGAAAATTCATTAGAAAGCCACAAGTGGGAAAGAAGAAACAGCATAGAAAGTACAGTTAAATTTAGATATTTTAGTTGTAAAATGATGAGACCTAGCTGTCAATCTAGTACTGTACTTACATATGTAAATTTGGGGTACCAAAGAGAAAAGTTCATTAGAACAGTTACCATAAAAAATATTTATAAAAGAACAAGAAGAAAACAATATTTTAGCAGTGTGAAAATGATTGAATCTGAGATACCACATAAGGACCAAAAACATTGCAGATTCTTTGGATTTTATCAATAAACATTAAATATATAGCAGAAGTAACAGACTAGATATGGCAGAAATATTCCATGCATGGATGAATGGTACACTTATCTTATACCTCTAAGACAGATTCTGGCAAGAAAAACTGTTTAGCATGATAGTGAACCAACTTTCATTGTGGCAGACCTAGCAGTTGGTTCAATATCAAAGTTCCACTATATTTCAGTGGAAAATGTTAGCCCAAAAAGGTGCTGAGAGTCTCTCTCCTGTAGGTTAGCATCAGCCATGCTAATGGAAGGCAAAAAAGGTTCCCTAAGATGATTAAAAGAGAACAGTTTCATTTTGAAGGTGTTAAAATTAACAAACTATTTCTTGCTCCCAGTTAACAAAGACTGAAAGTTGTTTTTGAGATCAGCTGAAATGAGTGTCTATTTCTTATGTAGCATAACATTATATTTACTAGTTAATTTTCCTATGCAGTAAAATCAGCAGAACTCTAGCATAATGAATATGTCACTTGTCTGCTTTTCTTCAGGTTGAATCAGGGTAGAATTTGGTTGTTACACTTCTTCCCCATCCTTTGAAAATGAGTAGAGGTTTATCTCTTGTTTCCCCACTTAGGATTGGGTCTTCATTTCCTTCTAAAGTCTTCTCATTTTCTTTTGCCCCCAACACAAGAACATCTTGCATCATAGTTACGTTATCAACTTGCTTGGAGTGAAATGATAAAAATAAACATTTATGCCCCTTTGTTTTAGTGTGACAATTTACAGACACAAACATAAGAAAAAAAAGATACATTGAGTAATCTTGAATGTTTGTGTCCACAAAAAATGGTGTGTCAAAAGGACAGTTTTTCCCTTGACACCACTACTGTTTTAATTACCTTCGCTCCTCAACAATGTTTGTTTTAAAAAGCAATGATTATAATTGTACTAGCAGTATAGCTTGTTGTTGCTCAGGTGTAATGAAAACTTTAAAACTAATCCATGGTCCTGGACATTGACACGAAAGACTAAAAAGCAATAGTTGTTTCCAGTTAAAGCAAAACCGTAGACTGAAAGAAAAATGAATGGATGTAAGTCAAATTTTGATTTCTTGATATTGATATCAAATAAGTTTTTTTCATTGTAAACTGAATTTTGAAGGCTAAATAAGTCCTCTGAGTAAATGGTATCATGACTGAAACTAAGAACTACAATTATACCTACTTAGAGCCAAACCCGAAGCAAAAACTAAAATAAAAGGGCTGAAAAAAATACATACAAGCAGATAAACACACACACACACATCTTGCCTTTTATATAGATATATATATTATTGATTTTATGCACTATTGTAAGAACTGAAACCTTGAAACTTCTGAATATCATTTCTTATGCCTTTTTCTATGAGTGTATCAAATTTGATTAAAATCAGACCATTCCTTCCATAACCCAATTTTTTCGATTATCGATTTTCGATATTTATCGGGGTTATCTTGACACAAAACCTAGCTAAGAACACTCGCAGACACTTATAGGACAACTGTGTAAATTTTCAAGAAAATCGGTTCAGCCATTTCAGAGTCTATAGGTAATGGACACACATACACACTGACAGTTACATTTATAAACAAGTTTAGATTATTTAACTTTCATATGTTTAGGTTTTATTACAATTTTTCTCTAGAATTTACAGCAAAAATATTAAACACTAGTATGTTTATTTACTAGAATAATTTTATATTTACAGCATTTACAAATTAATACAATGCAATATTTATCATTTACCAATTTATAATGACATAAATAAGAAATTATTTTATTCATAAATTTATAAACATTTTTTAAACAAACATTGCAGAAGAGTGAAAGTATTTAAAGTAAGTGGTGTCAAAGGAATAACTGTCCTTTTTAATACTCCTTTCTCTTTTTTTTTTTTTCGTCATGAAGGTCCATGTTTGTCACATCTTGATTATTATCAATGTCGATGATGATTGAAATGCAGAATTAACCTGTTAATGTTAAGTCTCTGCTTCAATCTGATAGAATTCACAGACAAGGAAAGAGAAACCTACTGAAAATGTGACTCTGTTCATTATTCTATCTTGTATTTCAAAGCTTTTTTTTTTTAAGATCTTGAATCTAAATGATGCAAAAGAAATAAAAATTTATGATTGTATTCATTCTTATATAGCAGATTTATTGAAAATGGTAATGACAACAACACAATTACGTTGTTCAGATGCTAGAAGTCTCACTGCTGTGCATTTCTATCAGTTGACTGCATTGTGATAAATAGGTTTTTGTTAATAGAAAATCATTATTTTTTTATAATCCTCAGTAAAATCAGGCTGTTTCAATAATTGATTGATGAATGGCTTTCTCTTCTACCAGAAATACTTTACAAGGGTCATCTTGAGTACATACACATATGATAAACATGATCTGTAACAGTCATGTGATATTCAAGTTTCCCAGCATGCTCTACAGATTTCAAATACTATAATTCTAATGATCAACCGGCAAGTTTATTAAATATTGATATTAAATGCGGCATATATTGGCCAATAGATGAATGGATATTATTCTAGATTCATTTTTATTCTGGCCTTGGACAAAATAATGGCCAGCTGCTCATTTCCAAGCATACTTGTCTACTAGAGTGGCTAGCCAATCCCTTCTGCAGGAACTTGCACAGTCACATTTGTTGCGGTTTTTACCTTATTCTTTAAGATTGGGTTTCTTATTCCTTTTAAAGTGTTTTGTATTTTTTTACCCCCACCTCCTAGTAGTCTCTTGTGTCTTCGTGGCATTATTGCCTTGCTTGTGGTGAATTTACTTGACAAAGAAGAATCACCCAAAGCCAACCCGTGGTCTATACTGCAGCTATGCTGAGTAAAGTTTAGTTGCAGTTTCTGAGAGAGAGCTGATCACCTGGTATGATGAACAGTTTAATGAATAGTGACTTTATGCTCCCGCAATGAATTATATTTCCCCAAAGGGAAAACTGGAGTCTCAGCAGTTTCTCTATGAATCTAGTGGGGCCACGTCATTTTTCTTGTAAAATCCACAACTTTGACCCAAAAACATCCTTCTTTTATTGAGCTATACTTCACAACTGCCCCTCATTACTTCGTCCCCTGATGTCACTCACCAACCATTATATGATACTTGTTGCTTCATCTCAATGAAAAGGAGATAATTTCCTTTTGTACCCCTACTCCTCAGGTCTAATAACATCAAGAAGTCACCTTCCTGACAAATCAACCCTACTGAGGTTTGAACCTGGGTCTCATGGCAAACATTTAACCACTCAGCCATGTTCCCATACTTTAGACAAAATATCTGTATTGCATACAACAGGATTTTTTGTCTAGTTTTTTAAGTTTTTCAATTATGCTCTTCATAAGTTGGCTTTTGATTCCTTTGTGATGTGCGTTGTGATGCAGTGGATACTTTGTTTTTGTTTTTTTTTTTAATCATATCACCTCGAGCAAGGCAGTAATGCCACTGATGTGCAGGGAACTACGTAAGAGTGAAAAGATTGGAAAAGAGAAAGCCAGAAACCACATCCTAAACAGGGAACAAGGGATGAGCCTCTACACCTACAGCTCGGAATGAGAAATCAGAGTTGAGTTCGAATTCCAGTTGAATTCGTTGCATTTACTTATGCACAAATAAACTTGTGAAAGGTATGAGTCCACCTCTTCTCCTCCAGCTATGGGTTAAATAATGAGACAAGATTGGTTCTATTGCTGAGATTGGTAAACAGTCTACAGCAAAAAGTAATGGCAACCTACCATGGGAAAATCTTCTACTTTGTCAGTAATGTCTCTTTCATATGGCACTTTATTGTTCATCAAACTATAAAGTAAAATAAAAATTAGTTTCTTTGACATTTTTTTTTCTGATTTCTTAAGTGATTGTAAACTTAGGAGATATAAAATATTAAAATTGTTATGAAGATTTTTCAAAATTTAACTGCTTTTAAAAGATGTTGAAAATTGTTGCTTTTGTATGTAATGGCAAACTACTATTGGAAAATCTTCTACCCAGTCAGTCATGTCTCTTTTGAGACATGATCGCCTAAGCATGTATCCCATATGGCACTTGACTGACTGACTAAAGCCAATAAAAAAATTCATGTTATTCACCATGGCCTGGTATCTTGGCTTCAGTTACTTGCTGTAATATAACTTCCTTGTACCTTTTCTATAAATACATTCATGGTAATTTTTCTGATGAACATTCCTTTATGCTATCTAGAGTTTATGAATTGAAGTTTAATACTCTACTGGCAGCAATGTTTCATTATATTGTAGTTGCAATGGCTAGAAGTAACTGTAAGTTCTATGCTAAAAGTTCCTTCTTTCACACTTTCCGTTTGTGGAATACTTTTCTGGCTTTTTGCTTTTTAATCAACTTTGATCTTCAAAAATTTGAACACAATGTCAATCATTATTTTCTGTATTTAATTCCTGTCTTTTTTTTATTATCATCTCTCACTAATAGTTTTTTTCCCCTCATATTCTCAAGCACTCAGTGGTACTTTACATCCTAGTGGTTTTATTGGCTTCAGTCAGTCAGTTAAGTGCTATATGGGATACATGCTTAGGCAATCATGTCTCAAAAGAGACATGACTAACCGGGTAGAAGATTTTCCAATAGTAGTTTGCCATTACATACAAAAGCAACAATTTTCAACATCTTTTAAAAGCAGTTAAATTTTGCAAAATCTTCATAACAATTTTTAAATTTTTAAATCTCCTAAGTTTACAATCACTTAAAAAATAAGCAAAAAAAAACATTGCAAAGTATACTTTGGATTTTATCAAGAATCTCTAAATATATAGCAGAAGCAAAAGACAAGATGTGACTGCAATATTCAATGCATGGATGAATGATAATCTTATAAATGTGTAAATTAGATTCTGGAGAGAAAAATTATCCAGATAATGCAGTGAGCCAACTTGCCTAGTAACAGACTTAGCAATTAATTCTAATTCTATATAATCTTTTATATTATGATATTAAAAAGAAGCCTTGATCATCTACATCCTGAAGGGACATGGCATTTTAAAAAAATATTTAAAGAAGAAAACCCCAAAACCCATCTGGAGTAAAGTATGGATTTAAAATTGAGTATGGCATTTACTGTGCTGCTAATGACAGCATATCACTTTTATTTATATCAAACTATCTGTAAAATTGACATATTTTCAAAAAGTAATCAGCCTATTTCTCATAAAAAAAAAAGTATTTTTCCTGTAAAGGAGAATGCTGGATGTGCTTCATGATGAATTAGCCATCTCAAATGTCAAATAACTGATGTATCTGTAATAATTGAGTTTCACCTTGTCTCATATATTTTGTTATTGAAAACATTTATTTTCCTCTTTTCTAATTGCTTTTGCTGCTCTTAGTTATTTTCAAAGCAGCTTGCTTTTATTTTTATTTTTAAAATTCACATGCACATTTCCCAGAATGCCTTGCTTGCTTATAACCTTCTGTGAAATCAGCTTCCTGAAAGATGTAAGGCTGTTTTTACTAATTACCAATAATCAAAACAGATAGAAGAAATTTTAAAAACAAATGTTTTTGGTTGTTCATTTTGTTTATTTTAATTTACTGTTTTTATGTTGAAAACTGAATGTCTTAATAGTCAGTTGTTCAGCCATAATTTGAAGAGTGTTGTAATTCACTATTAAGGGTTATAATATTGTGTCTTGACTGACTCAAATGGTACTATAACACTCTATCATAATTCTGGTCCTGAACTGGGAATTATTTACTTAAGACATCTTGGCTAGTTCATTTGTATTGCTGGGGATACATTATTTATTATTCATAACAATATGACTGATCAGATGATGTAGGGATATGTAAATGACTGCCTAATAGCTAAGTCATGTACTTTAATTGCTTGAGCAGTAAGGGTAGAGTAGCTCTTGGTATACAAGATTAATTATTATTTGCTGAATTGATAAAATATGAAGAAAATCACACTTCATAACAATGGAGTTTCCAATAGAAAATAGGTTATAGCTTTGAAGACCCTGACTTTGTTGAAGCCTGGCTTAAAGGTTTGGTGGCAAGAGCTAGAATCAAGAAACTAAGATACAACAAAGAAAGGGGGAGGAGAAAACCAAAGTGTTATAACTCACTGTTAACAGTTATTATATTTTTGATTTTTTTTTTTTTTCAATTGGTGTAGATAGGTTTTCCTAATCTTTGTTTCATACTCCTTCTTTTAAATATGAGTAGAGGCTCTTCCCTTGTTTCCTGTTTAGGAAAAGGTTCCTGATTCTTTTCTTTTCCTCAGGCCTTAATAGTGGTATTTTGGCAAATTATTTGTGATGTGTGTGTGTGTGTGTGTGTGTGTGTGTGTGTGTGTGTGTGTGTGTGGGCAATGTCTCTTCATACTGAGGGTACTGGATTGCTGCTTCTGGCTGATAATTAGGAGCCCAAACTCTTGTATAGCATCTAGAGAGGCTGTTCTGATCAACAGTACCATAATATTGGGATTCTTGCATTGCCATGTTGCATATAGATGGCTTTCCCTGCAAGCACTTCCAGTGGGAAACCCTGAGGCTACACTGCAGTCTGTGCCAATTCCCTTCCTACACATGTGACATTTGATGACTATCTGCTATTGCTACTCTAGGCCTTTTCTTTTCAAAACAACCAAAAATGTAAAACTAAACCAGCCAAACAAAAAGCACCTAAACCCCTCAAAATTTCTTTCTCTAACATTTGTGGTATATGTACCAACTTTTGCAGTGTGGAACAGTTTCTCCCCAAAATGTTTCCAGACCTCTTAGTTCTCTGTGAAACCAGCCTTAACCCTACAATCCCCTCCCTTGATTTCTATCTTCCTCTTTTTGGAGTGAGAGTTTATGTCTGCAAACATCTCTCTCTTGCTAGGGTGGTTTTTCTTAAATCTCCAATTTACTCTTATGTGTCCTTCCATCTTTCTCTACTAAACTCAGTTAGCTATCTATTCTTTGTCTGCTGCTCTCCTTCCTTGCCTGACTGCTCCATATTAGATAGTGTTTCAGATAATATAGACAAGGCCATTTCCTCTTACCCATTCACTAATATATTTGTTTGTAGTGACTTCAGTGCCTGCTATGCCAAATGACTGGAAAACTCTGTCACTGATCTTGCTGGAGTTCATACTCTGAACTTCTCAGTCTCTCATACAAGTCATAGATTCCTCCATGCACTTCCCCAGTAACCATAAGGGACACGCTTTCTTTCTAGATCTCTGCTTCACTTTTATCTCTGACTATTGCCATGCCATGCAGATCTTCCCTCTTGGTGACTCTGATTATGCTGTGGTTTCTGTTAATAATTCTTTCCACTCCCACTTCTTCCAAGAACATTCTACCAGCAGTATATCTTACTGTTACCAAAGAGAAAACTGAGACTTGTTCCATGATTTCCTTTATGGTGTCTCTTGGAACAAAGTTTTTAGTCTCGCTGTTGAAGACTGTGCTTCTGAGGTCTTTTCCTGTGTGAAAGCTGGCATTGATACTTTCATCCCAGCCAGCAAATTTTAACTTAATCTTCAATCATCTTCTTGGTGTTTTCCTGCTTGCTCAGCCACCATAATTCTGAGGAATCACTTCTTTTAGCTTTACCAGAGCAACACGTCTGACTACATTGAGCACATTTTGTCTTTCCTCATAATGAATACAAACATGTACTAAATGATGCTAAGCTGTTGTTTGCTGATAGAATAACGTAGCATATAACATCTCACAAGTTTGGTTCCAAAGACTATTGACATCTCTGCAAAAGTGTGCTAAACAACAGCAAACCATTGATCTCTCCTCTATTCAATAAATGAGAGATCCTCAAACCCACAGCAAACAAGGCTGAGTGCTTTGCTTGAAAATCCTCTTCCAACTTCACACCTGACTCATCTGGTGTACCCACAACCAACTTCTCACCTAGAACCAAGACCTGATTGAGTGATGTATATATAACTTTGTCCCAGGTCTCTAATATAATTTCTAAGCTTGACTTTGATAAGGCTGGTGGAGGCAATGGTATTTCAGTCATCGTCTTAAGGAAATGTGACCCTGAAATCTCTCCCGCTTTTTCCAAAATATCTAACTATTGCCTTGCTGCTTCCTGTTTACCTGCTTGTTGGAAGTCCTCCTCTGTAGTTCCTGTTTTTTAAAACTCTGGGCAGCCCTCTGACCTCTCTAATTATTGCCCAATCAGCCTCTTACCACTTTTTGGCAAAGTTTTTGAGACTATTATCAATGCTGAAATGGTTCATCATCTCACAACCTACTCTCTGACAAGCAGTATAGCTTTCCCTCCTCAGGTCTGCTGCTGATGTGCTAAGGACTATCACTGAATATACATATACCAGAATATCATTCTTGATAAGAACAGTGAAGTTCAATCTATTGCCCTGGATCTCAAAAGCGTTTGACAGGGTTTGGCATGCTGGCCTTCTGTGCAAGCTACAGGGCAATGGTATCTCTGGACAATTGTTCAGTTTAATCCAGTTGTTCCTATCAAATCATGAAATGAAGGTGGTCCTCTTGAACAAGCATGCTTCCAGATTCTTTCATACACAATCGGGCATACCTCCAATCAGTGATGAGTTGGGGTAAGTGGCCCATAAATTTTAATGCTTCCAAAACAAATCTGCTCTCCCTTAACCACCATAGAGAAACTTTCCTACCTTTTATCATTATGGAAAAAACTAGATTTCCAGAAAGCAACACATTCCACTTCCTTGGCTTCACTCTCTCAACCTAACTCAAATGGAATTGACTACATTACATCAATAGTTGCATTTACTGCTAAGAAGGTTAGGTCACTGCGTCAAGACAGGAGGTTTTTTTACCAGAATCCATCTTGCATATTTATAAATGTACCATTTGTTCATGCATTGAATACTGTTGCCGTATCTGGCCAGGTTCTCCTGCTATTCATCTTGGGTTTCACAATAAAATTCAAAAGATCTGCAATGTAATTGAACCTGATATGGCAGTTTGACTTTAGTCACATTCTCACTGAGGAGATGTGGCTTCCCTCTGTCTTTTCTACAAATATTATCATGGCTTCTGTCTCAACAAGCTTCTTTCCCTGGTTCACTGACTACATGAATTTACTTGGGCTATTAGATTAGCAAGTAGGTCCCCTATCTTTTACTGTCAAAATAGTCAAATGTAACTGCCACTTCTTCTTTCACACTTCTTGCCTGTGCAATTCCCTTTCATTTACTTGCTTCCCTGATAGCTATAATCTCCAAAAGTTTAAATGCAATGTCAATTGCCATCTTTTATCTTCTTGATTCCCAACTTTCTCTTATCCTTTCTTCTACATCTCCATTAACTTGTTCCCTCTTTCTTTTTCTGTCACTTTAACCCCCTAAGCACCAGTGGTGATATAGCCTTGCTTGGGGTGAAATGATAATATAAATAAAAATGTCTTTACTGACTCCAATGGTATTCTAACAAACACTCTATCAGAACTCTGAACGTGTCTGATTTTATCCACAGCATCTCCACCTTTTGAAATTTTTTTTATTTTCTTCAATATTTTATTTCTTAGTATTCACCCCCACCTCATCTTTCTGGCAAGATTGCCATGTACTGAACTTAGTATTTCTTTTGTTTTTGGTGATTTTCCTGCCAAAGAACAACCTCTGCAGGCTTTTACTAATTTCTTCAATGTTATTTAATGTCTATTTTGCAGTATGATAGGTATTACTATCTTTGTGCAAACATTAGTCCTCTATCATAGAGCAAGTAAGCATTCAAGCCTGGGTTGTATTCTAAAAATTGTCTCTTTCTTACTTTGTTTTAGTAAGTAAGCATTCAAGTAAGCATTCAAGCCTGGGTTGTATTCTAAAAATTGTCTCTTTCTTACTTTGTTTTAGTAAGTAAGCATTCAAGTAAGCATTCAAGCCTGGGTTGTATTCTAAAAATTGTCTCTTTCTTACTTTGTTTTAGTAAGTAAGCATTCAAGCCTGGGTTGTATTCTAAAAATTGTCTCTTTCTTACTTTGTTTTAGTAAGTAAGCATTCAAGTAAGCATTCAAGCCTGGGTTGTATTCTAAAAATTGTCTCTTTCTTACTTTGTTTTAGTAAGTAAGCATTCAAGTAAGCATTCAAGCCTGGGTTGTATTCTAAAAATTGTCTCTTTCTTACTTTGTTTTAGTAATTTTATTTTCAAAACAAACCTGTGGATTTAAAAAAAAATTTTTTTTTAGGGTAACTTGTAGTTCATGTACTACACTGCATCATATAATTTAAATTTTATTTCACTTTTTAATGCTACAATAAGAGTATGCTCAAAATGTTTTATATCCTGATGTCCTAGTTTTTTTGGACAATTGATATTTTCTAAAATCATAATTTAATAAGATGGTACAATGGTACCCCAGTTGTGTAATGTATTTACTTTATGCATAGCAATTTTTTTTTTTTTAAATAAAAAAATTGATAATAGATGCCTATGGTCTGTCTGTAAATGAAAACTTTTGTGTATAAAATTGCGAATTTTTTTTTCATTTTAAATATTATTGCTAATGCCTCTTTTTCAATCTGGCTGTGTTTTTTTTTTCTGTCAGTAGTAGCAAATACAAAGCAAGTTTGATGGCTTTCAGGTTAGCATAATCTTTATGTAGAATTGTAGAAAGTTGTATTTGATTTTGTGCTGCAACAAGTTAAATGTTGGTGGACTGCAATAAGCAAACGAAAACAAAATGAAGACTTGAGTAGAAAATAAATCACCAATGTTTGATACATGTAGATACCAAAATGTGAAGATATAGAGAATGGTCGATCTTAGATTAGCCTGACGTTGTGTAAGGGTGGCTGAATCTCCCTTTCATTGAAACAGCTACCAAACATGTCCAAACTCATGGTTGGGAAGTGAAAAGAGAACAATTATCTCCTTTCCGGAAGTGGGGTCATAAAATTCACATGTGAATGAAAACATGAGTATTGAATAAGAAACTTTTCTCACTAAAAAATTTAATCAGAACATTTGTTTCTTCAAAGCAAATTTCTCCTGGTTTTCTCAGTCATACAAAATTACATTAATTTTCATGTTCTTCTGGTGTTAACTTCCCACCAAATGTCCTTTTTTTTTTCTTGTCTTCCCAGTCAGTGCATTCTTCAATTTGAACTCTATTATGACATTTGCCACCACCACAAGAGTGGAAAAAATTGAAAAAAATTTTCTGTTTTCTTCCGAATTATTTCAGTTAACTTTTGTTTCTGAAGTTCCAACAACTCTTGCTGGTGTATTTTTACCACTTGAGCAAATAATTCTTCTATATTTAAAAATGTTCTTTATTTACAGCAAAGAAATAAATTACACGAATCTGGTTCTAATTTCTTGTCATCACTGTTACATGTGTAGGAGCAAAAAGGTATTTTTCATACTCCATATATGTTTTAATTCCTCATCACTGCTGAGATAACTTGCTATTAACGGTTATAATATTATGTCTTGACCAACTTTAACAGTGTCCTTATGAACACTCTCAGAACTTTGAGTTCTTTATTTCAGGTTCATTTGTGCCACTGAAGGTGTCTTGGTTACTCCACATGGGTCAAAAAATTACACATAAGTATGCTAGATGATTTCACCCCCTACTCTCATTGCTCATGGAGTCAGCTGGATGACTTTTATGTGATGTAATAGATAAAGTAGCTGTGGTACCTATGGAGGGCTGACAGGATTAATACCAATTAACTGTTGAATGGTTCTTGGACCAACAAAGATTGGGTACAATATTTTCAATCCGTCAAATGCTTGAGGTTGTTTCTCATACTACAGTAGAAAATGTATACTTAGAATATATGAATCGCAGACAGATATTGTATATTCTTTTGGTCAGTGTGGAATTTCACCTGGTAGTGTATTTGCTTTTTGTTGCAAAGTTTAGAAAAAAAAAATGTTGTTTTTCAGATGTCACTGAGGGTAGAAATCAGGTGGCAAGCCGAATTTTATTTTAATGATCATGGTCAAAAGTCAATGCCCAGAAAATAACAAAATGCACCTGGGGTAGCAGGTATCAGTGGTTTGACTATGTAAGAGAAGTCTGACAGCAGTCAGCAGTTTGCAGTTGTTGAGTTGAGAACACAAGACGGGGGCAACAATCTGGCTCATGATGGGTGTATGCTGACCCTCAGACCTGACCAAACTTCCTACTCTACACCAAGTCACCAAAGAACAACTAAAATATATTTTATTTATATATATATATATATATATATATATATATATATAAAAATTTATTTATAAATGGAACTTTGTCTGTGTGTATCCGTTACCTATAGACTTCGAAACAACTGAACCAATTTTCTTGAAAATTTACACAGTTGTACTATAAACATCTGTAAGTGTTCTTGGCTAGGTTTTGTGTCAAGGTACCCCAGATAAATATAAAAAATTGATAATCATAAAAATCGGGTTATAGGAGTGGTTTGATTTTAATCAAATTTGATACACTCATAGACAAATACATAAGAAACGATATTCAGAAGTTTCAAGGTTGCAGTTCTTACAATAGTACAGAAAATTTTATATTGATACCAGGAAATCAAAATTTGACTTACATCCATTCATTTTTCTTTCAGTCTATGGTTTCGCTTTAACTGGAAAGAACTATTGATTTTTAGTCTTTCATGTCAACGTCCAAAGAGTCTGAGCTCCAGGACCATGGATTAGTTTTAAAGCTTTCATTACACCCAAGCAACACTGGGCTATACTGCTAGTATATGTGTGTGTTGATGTTGTCACTTTGGGTCCAGTTTATCGTCAGTCAATTTTATCAGCAAAAAGATATTCATTTTGATAGCAGCTTATGTTTTGTCATTTTTCCTGAAAAGTTTTGGTTGCAATTTTTATTTACTCGAAGTGGATATATAACACAGACATCAATATCATACAAGAATAGGATCACTGGCAACTGACAAGGACAATGACTACTCAACAAAGGAGGGCATTGCATCAAATCACATCCCAATCCAACACTGGTGCTGCTCATTTCACTGGTCAATTCATTCCATTTCATAGGCTTTTTAGTCATTAAGAGAAAAAGAAGATGCCATTATTGAGACAAAGGCATTGTTAGCTGCACCTCACCTCACTCAAGCCAGAGAAGATTGTTATTGGATTGCAAAAAGTTGGTAATGTGTTGCCTGAACAGAAGTGATAGGCTTGCAGCTTGTTCAACAGTAAAACATGTGTGAAGACAAGATGACTTTATGGGACCAGGCTGTTAGCAGTGCGCTAATCATGCTGTCAATAAGTCAGTTAAGTGCCACACATGATACACGCTTGGGCGATCATGTCTCAAAAGAGACATGACTGACTGGGTAGAAGATTATTCTACAGTAGGTTGCCATTGCTTTCTGCGAGTAACTTACTAATAGTCTTTCATGTCCCTTGTACCCCTTTTATTTGTTAAAAATACTTTATATTGATCTCGGACCAATTATCAGGAAATTCCTCATGGACAAATGACAAAATGAATGGAACAAGCACATAAATAATAAACTCTATAGAATCCAACCAGACGTCAAAGAATGGTAAACTGGTTGTAGAAAAATAAGAAAGCAAGAATCAGTACTAGTTCAACTCTGACTGAGCCACACCTTTATTACTTATAATTATATACTAAAAAATGAAGATCTTCCTATGTGCTATACTCATAATAAATGATATACAGTGGAATACATACTTATGAAATGTATAGATTTAAGTCTGATCCATGAAATGTATTATCAGGCAAACAATATGAATGAACTCTTCAACAGAATTGATCCAAATACATTAAATTTCTTAAGGAAACCAAAATATATCAGCTATAAATACTGTAGTAGTGGTCTAAAATGTTTAGAAAAGAAAATTTTTTTCATCCTTTAATACGTGCATGACCATGACATTACAACATAAAAAATTCCATCGTAGATAATTTTAATGTTCTAATGAACATTAAGTATAACTGTCAACCATTACATTTGAAGCAAAAAGAAAAAAAAAATTATAGTAATTTTTAGCAACACAGTTTTGTGTTTATTTTTTGTTACAACTTTTACATTTTGTTACAACTTACATGCCTGAAGATGATCTCAGAAAGAGATTGAAAATACTTGGGAACATTGAGAAACTGATAATAAAATCTACTGTAAAAGTTACAGTGCATTTCTTACATCTTTCAATTATAATACACAAAAGATTATCTATGAGTATGAACAGATTTTATTAAAAATATACAGAAAACATTTGCAATTTATTTAATCTGATATGCCCAAAAAAGAATTTGCTTCCTAAATACACAACTATATATTGCTACTTATCATGCTCAGGGGGCATGTGAAAAAAACAGCTAATAATCCTCTGAAATATTTTGACATCATTTTTTATGCCAGTGATACATATTTAATTAATATTGACAAATAAGAAAATGAACAAAATAATCCTTAGCTAAACTTCATACCAAAATCATTAACTTTAAATGAACTCCTTTACAAAGGCTATTGCTTTCAACTAAATGATACTAAAATATTATTCACAAATTAAATTTAATGCATAAACCATGACGCCCAATCAAATCTTATTTGGCATAAAATGACTCAACTGAAGTTGATAGGCCTTTAAACCCAACAATCAATCAATCTTTTATGTGCTCCATGTTTCCTGGCGGTATTGATTTATTTCAATAAGTTAATGTTAACTCCTATCATGTGTAGGTAATGTGAGAACTGGTTCCAGTAACTCTATTGCTCCCTACCTGTTTTAAACCCCATTGATCATATACTGGACATGTTGCAGATCTGACTAAATTTTCTGCAGTGGAAAACACGTCTCATTTATGAACATCCATGAAACATATATGGATAAATATGCTTAAACATCTTCAACACCTTAGAGATTGCAGAGGTGCTATTATTCAAGTGAAGGTGGAAGATATACGTTATTAGGTTACTTGGTTTAATATTTTGGCACTTAAATCTAATTTGATTTGTCAAATTTTTTTTTACCAGTAACACTAATTCAGACCCAGTACTACTAGTGTTGTGCAATGGCTATCAAATCAGACAGCCAAGTTCAAATTTAAGTTGAATTTGTTGCATTCACTTACATACCTCTCTCCAGCTATGGGTTAAATAGGACGAATTGGGTTCTGTATCCTCAGTTGGCAACCAGTCTACCACAGAAAGAAATGGCAATCTACTGGGGGGAAAATCTGCCTCGTCAGCCGTGGATTGAAAGAGACATGATCGCCCAAGTGTGTATCGGGTATAGCACTTAATTGCTTGACTGACTACTTGCCAAATAGTGACTAAATCAGTTCCCACATCAAGCTTTTCTGGTTGGTGGGGGTGGCTAGACATTAAAAACAAAACCTGTTGAAAGGTAGCTGTACCTTCTTGTAGGGTCAATAGCCATCTATCACAAAGGAGTATATTGGACTAATATATATATTAATATACGTACCAACAATAAAGTAGTACTAATAAAGACCAAAGTCAGAAAAAACTAACGCTAACAAATCAGTAATGTAAGTCGTCAACAACCCAACGAGGACTACCAAGTGGGTTAAAGGGGAAGAAAAAAAGAAACAAACAAAGCCCAATAACAATGAGTCAAGAGCTTGTTTGAAAGAAAAGAAACCACAAGACGAAAACCTTAACAGTAGAGAGCTCAATACGAAAGTACGAAAGTAGAGCAAAAATACAATAAACTAAATCTAAAAGTGAGCCAAACATCGACCATAGTTTCACTCAACGGATCGTCAGGACTTGGCTAACAAATTAGACAGAACCAGCAAAATAAATAGTGCTTCTTAGAAGAAACCAAAACAAAAAAATTGGGTAAAACAACCTTTATTAGCAACAACAACAACAACAAAAATATTTAAAGTAAGTGATTTTTTTTTAAAATGAATACATCTAGTCCTGACGATCCGTTGAGTGAAACCACGGTCGACATTTGGCTCATTTTTAGTTTATTGTGTGTATATATATATATATCCAGTATGGTGGTGACATGGCATTGCTGGCTGTAGGGCTTTCTAGCCTGAAGTCAATGATCTGGACAAAGAGTTCCTCCAATGGAAACAACAACCATGTGTCCATGACCAAGGCAAACCTTCAAGCTGGTGGGCTTTGTGATTTTGACCTGGAGTAGGAATGGACTCTGCCAGATCTACTTGTCAAAGATGCCTGTCTTTAACAAGTTGACCTGGATAAGTAGCCCTCCAGCTCTCAATGTAAATATGTGAAGGGAAATGGTTTGGTACTCAGCTATGCAGCAGTGTATGATGACAGCCAGTCATAAGACTGATCATGATATTGAAGTTTAAATTGTTAATAATTGCTTATAAAGTTTAAGCAAAATAGTAGATAGATTTGTTCACACTCCTTTCTGGTTTCTTGAACAAGAATAGAGGTTTATCTCTTGTTTCCTGTTTAGAATTGGATTTCTGGTTCCTTCTAAAGTCTACTTTATTCTTTTAATATCTCTTCCCCCCCCCTCTCTCTCCGAATGCTGAAATTTCTTTTTTTGATTATATTTTTTTCTCTTTAATAGGAGTAGATAAATTTGCCTATCATCTGGTTCATACTTCTCCTTGGTCTTTTAAACAGGAGAAGTTTTTATCTTGTTTTCTATTTAGAATCAGTTTTTTGGTTATTTTAAAAATTTTTTCATTCTCTTTTGCTCCCAGTAGCCTCTTGTACCTTAGTGGCATTGTTCGCTTGCATCGAGGGAATTGATTTAAAAAAAAAAAAATCGGTTTATTTTGTCATTTCCAATTTGCATTATGACTAAAGCTACACTTGATCTTAAAGCTGAATTGTTCTCTTTTTTTTTATTTGATATTTTGGATGAAATACTTCTTTCAGTCTTATTCGTGTCTTTAAGAATATCTGAGCAAATCTATAAGTTTTCAAGCCCAATGGTCATCAATTTCCTTGTCTGTCACAGTGGTTGTTAATTTTACTGCAATCAAATTTCCCCAGAGAAAATATGTGCATAACTTAAAAGAAAGCCAGCCAATCTAAAGTTACACTTGTTAATCAGGGCTAGTCATTATTTCTAGCAATATTCTTTTTTAATAGAGATATTGGTCATTTTTTTTTTATCAAACTAAAAAACATTTTTCTCAGCTCTTATCAAATAACCATTGTGTAAAATTTTCTATATATCACAGAATTTGTTAATGTCATTAATAAGACATAAAAAATTGTTAGTCTACAATGAAGATGTCAAGCCGATTCATAACATCGACTGTATGACTGTTAATGAATTTTAACCTTCTGAGGCTGCAAGTGACCAAATGCATTTACAATCAGGTAGCATTGTCTTTCAATACACAATATTAACTCTTGTCACATGACCAAACTTGAGGCATGAGAAACCTACAATTTTAAGTCTAATATTACATACATGACTATGTTTTGCTAAGAAATGTTGTTTAATTGAACTATGATGAGAAATGTGGCAGGTAAGTCTAGAGGAGAGCATGGTTGTAGTAAAACCAATAGATATAGTGGGTTTATTATGAGTGCCAAAGATACAATCTCTGAGCGCATGTAAATTGATACACTACATTAGTTTTCTGTAGAGGATTTAGTTGTGTAGTCAAAGGGTTATTAGAGATTGAGGACTATGAGAAAATGAATCGCCAATGTTTATTGAAGCATGTGGGTACAAAGATACAAAGTTATAGAGAATTGGTCAACTTAAGGTCAGATAGAAAGGAATGATCATTTCCTTTCCAGAAGTGGGATCATAAAATTCACATGTGGCAAGAAACCTTTTATGATCTTTTTTTTCATTATGGAAAAATTAAATGCTTCATTTATTTTTTTTATTTTCATTCACTTGAAGGTTACCCAAATTGATAGAAACCCAAAGTTAGATTCAGATAATAGCAATGAGGATAAGGACATTGTTCTGGCAGTAAATAACTCCTTTTAGCAGAAAATTAGACAAATTAAAAATGAGTATTTCATAGTCTTTAATGGGTTAAATGAAAGTAAAACTTATCTAAAAGTTCTTCAATGTGTGTAAAAAACAGTAGACGATTTTTGTCCACATCTTTAAGATCTGACTAAATATTTTTTTAAAAGAAATCTAATCTATCTTGGAAAGAATCTAACTGAATTCTACGGTCTACATTACAAGTTACTTAAAGAGTTTAAGTTTCTCATCTGGCTTTTTTTATTAAATTAGATTTGGTTTCGTACTGACATTTATATCATCCTCTGTAATGCCAAATTACTAAGCTACTAAGAAATGGATTCTTTAGTTCTGGCTGGAAATCAATTTATAATTTTTTTTTTTAAATTAATATTTTTAGCTATAAGCACTATTGATTTAGAGTCAAAACTTCAGAATTATTGGTAATTCTACATTCCAATGGTTTGCAGTTTTTATTTTTCCAGTGTCTTATCAAATAGACTTTGCTTGTTCTAAATTCATTGCGTTGGGTAAATTGTCGCCATTTTATATTTTTAATTTCATGCATGTGCATTGTTTGTTTTTGATTTTGTTGACTGCACAGTATAGTAGGGTCAGTTGGGCATTGTCTATGAGAAAAAGAGCACCATGACATAATTTGCTCTGCCATAAACTTGGAAAAAGCTTGCTTAATATTTGTATCATAAGCTTCAATATGAACATTTAAGTGTTTGGGTATCAATCTGAGGATAGTGCAAAGGATTTAGGAAGAATCAGATGGGTCTAATGGTGATTATGAAGGTATCTGAAGTAATCACCAATGCCTATTTTATTGAAAAAAATTACTCTTAGTATTTGATGATATATTTAGCAAAATTACACAAAAAATATCTGTTAAAAATGAGATGTCAATGTTGTTTTCATTTTTGTCAGTAAGATGACAATTCATCCATCACACCCTCTGCGTGCATGTGTGTGTGTATATATATATATATATATATATATATATATCTGGGAAAGTGACAAAAAACTAGATAATCATTAAGGATAAAGTGCAAAAAAAAAAAAAAAAAACTACCGACAAAGAAATCCTCAAAAAGCAATAACTGATACCTATCTAAACAAAAATCTGTAGCACACAATATCTTTAAAAACCAACCTAAGGCAAAGTGATAACATATTGGTTGTTATTGTGTGTGTGTGTGTGTGTGTGTGTGCATATATATATATATAATCCCTATTTGTGTGGATAATGTAAAATTTGTTTATTTAAATTATATATATATATATATATATATATATCTCATTCACTAACTTGCAAACTTCAAATCGCCTGATAAAGTACTATTGACAGTACCAAAGCATGACAGCTTTCTTTTGTGTAGCACTGAAAAATGTTTTATTATAAATACCAATAATAATAATATATATATATATATATATATATATATATATATATATATATGTCTCATTAGTCATAACAAAAATTATGACTAAGTGTAACCAAACCATAAAATACCTATTAGGTTCATACAACCATTGATGAAAACGTTAAAATTTCTTGTAATTTTAGAAATTGTGCATTCAAAAATTCCCTGTTACATGAGCGTTAAAAAAATCATTATTACATGAGTGTTCTTTAAAAAATGGATAAACAGTAAAATCGGTTTATGCAAATTGCCTGAAGACACCACATGGTAGAAACCTAGGTTGCGTAATAACTCATTAACAAATGAAGAATATATATATATATATATATATATATATATATATATATATATATATATATATTCTTGTCATTGTCATCCGCAGACAGATCTGTTTCGCTGTATCACAGCTCATCAGTATGGTTAGACTTCGATTGCTACACAACCCAGGCTCGAAACCCAACCGATTTGGCGTCAGTCAGTGACTCCACCCGTGGGCCACGGGGTGCTTGGTGGAAGAAGGCAGTCTTTTTAGCGCATATTATATTACGCGCCCAATAGCTAGAGTGCTCAAATTCATTTTTACTGAATGGCTACTGTTTTTCAAAGTCTACCCCCCTCTTCCAGAGTGCTCAATAGATAATAAAATGGCTTTTTGAAAAAGTGGTTATTTTAAATAAACGTAAATAAACAATCTTACTAACCAAACGAAAAGAATTAATGAATACATGCAAACATAGAAATAAATATCTGCTTAAATATATTGACCAGGATTAATATAGATTTTTCTATATTGACCTTTTTATAATTATTATTATAATTAGTAGTAGTAGTTTATTTTTATTTTTTTCTCTATGCTAAAAATAAATAATCTCCCTTAATATAGACAAACTGTATACACTCTTCCCTATATTCTCCCTATTCAATCAATTTTTGAGTTTTTACTTTTTAATTTTGAGTTTTAGTTTATCTCTGGCTCATCATTCCTTCTCTCTCTCTCTGGCTCTTCATTTCTTCTCTCTCTCTCTCTAAGCCTCGTCATTCCTTCTCTCTCTCTCTCTATGCCTTGTCATTCCTTCTCTCTCTCTCTCAGGCACTTCATTCCTTCTCTCTCTCTCTCAGGCACTTCATTCCTTCTCTCTCTCTCTCAGGCACTTCATTCCTTCTCTCTCTCTCTCTTGCTGGCTCTTCATTCCTTCTCTCTCTCTTGCTGGCTCTTCATTCCTTCTCTCTATCTCGCTGGCTCTTCATTCCTTCTCTCTCTCTCTCGCTGGCTCTTCATTCCTTCTCTCTCTCTCTCGCTGGCTCTTCATTCCTTCTCTCTCTCTCGCTGGCTCTTCATTCCTTCTCTCTCTCTCGCTGGCTCTTCATTCCTTCTCTCGCTCTCGCTGGCTCTTCATTCCTTTTCTCTCTCTCGCTGGCTCTTCATTCCTTCTCTCTCTCTCGCTGGCTCTTCATTCCTTCTCTCTCTCTCGCTGGCTCATCATTCCTTCTCTCCCTCTCGCTGGCTCTTCATTCTTTTTTCCTCTCTCTCTCTCTCGCTTTTCATTCCTTTTTCCTCTCTCTCTCTCTGGCTTTTCATTCCTTTTTCTCTCTCTCTCTTTCTCTCTTGCTTTTCTTTCCATCTTTCTCTCTTGCTTTTCTTTCCTTCTTTCTCCCTCGCTTTTCATTCTTCCTTTCTCCCTCGCTTTTCATTCTTCCTTTCTCCCTCGCTTTTCATTCTTCCTTTCTCCCTCGCTTTTCATTCTTCCTTTCTCCCTCGCTTTTCATTCTTCCTTTCTCCCTCGCTTTTCATTCTTCCTTTCTCCCTCGCTTTTCATTCTTCCTTTCTCCCTCGCTTTTCATTCCTTCTTTCTCCCACGCTTTTCATTCCTTCTTTCTCCCACGCTTTTCATTCCTTCTTTCTCACTCGCTTTTCATTCCTTCTTTCTCACTCGCTTTTCATTCCTTCTTTCTCACTCGCTTTTCATTCCTTCTTTCTCACTCGCTTTTCATTCCTTCTTTCTCACTCGCTGTTCATTCCTTCTTTCTCTCTCGCTTTTCATTTCTTCTTTCTCTCTCTCATTTCCTCTCTTTCATTGCTTTTTCTTTCCTTTTTTTCTCTCTCTCTCTGCTTTTTCTTTCCTTTTTTCTCTCTCTCTGCTTTTTCTTTCCTTTTTTTCTCTCTCTCTACTTTTTCTTTCCTTTTTATTCTCTCTCTCTGCTTTTTCTTTCCCTTTTATTCTCTCTCTCTGCTTTTTCTTTCCTTTTTATTCTCTCTCTCTGCTTTTTCTTTCCTTTTTATTCTCTCTCTCTGATTTTTCTTTCCTTTTTATTCTCTCTCTCTGCTTTTTCTTTCCTTTTTATTCTCTCTCTCTGCTTTTTCTTTCCTTTTTATTCTCTCTCTCTGCTTTTTCTTTCCTTTTTATTCTCTCTCTCTGCTTTTTCTTTCCTTTTTATTCTCTCTCTCTGCTTTTTCTTTCCTTTTTTTTCTATCTCTCTCTCTGCTTTTTCTTTCCTTTTTATTCTATCTCTCTCTCTGCTTTTTCTTTCCTTTTTATTCTATCTCTCTCTCTGCTTTTTCTTTCCTTTTTATTCTATCTCTCTCTCTGCTTTTTCTTTCCTTTTTATTCTATCTCTCTCTCTGCTTTTTCTTTCCTTTTTTTCTATCTCTCTCTCTGCTTTTTCTTTCCTTTTTTTCTATCTCTCTCTCTGCTTTTTCTTTCCTTTTTTTTCTATCTCTCTCTCTGCTTTTTCTTTCCTTTTTTTCTCTCTCTCTGGCTTTTCATTCCTTTTTTTCTATCTCTCTCTCTGCTTTTTCTTTCCTTTTTTTCTCTCTCTCCCTCTGGCTTTTCATTCCTTTTTTCTCTCTCTCTCCCTCTGGCTTTTCATTCCTTTTTTCTCTCTCTCTCCCTCTGGCTTTTCATTCCTTTTTTCTCTCTCTCTCCCTCTGGCTTTTCATTCCTTTTTTCTCTCTCTCTCCCTCTGGCTTTTCATTCCTTTTTTCTCTCTCTCTCCCTCTGGCTTTTCATTCCTTTTTTCTCTCTCTCTCCCTCTGGCTTTTCATTCCTTTTTTCTCTCTCTCTCCCTCTGGCTTTTCATTCCTTTTTTCTCTCTCTCTCCCTCTGGCTTTTCATTCCTTTTTTCTCTCTCTCTCCCTCTGGCTTTTCATTCCTTTTTTCTCTCTCTGGCTTTTCATTCCTTTTTTCTCTGGCCACCTTTTTTCTCTCTCTGGCTTTTCATTCCTTTTTTCTCTCTCTGGCTTTTCATTCCTTTTTTCTCTCTCTGGCTTTTCATTCCTTTTTTCTCTCTCTGGCTTTTCATTCCTTTTTTCTCTCTCTGGCTTTTCATTCCTTTTTTCTCTCTCTGGCTTTTCATTCCTTTTTTCTCTCTCTGGCTTTTCATTCCTTTTTTCTCTCTCTGGCTTTTCATTCCTTTTTTCTCTCTCTGGCTTTTCATTCCTTTTTTCTCTCTCTGGCTTTTCATTCCTTTTTTCTCTCTCTGGCTTTTCATTCCTTTTTTCTCTCTCTCTCCCTCTGGCTTTTCATTCCTTTTTTCTCTCTCTCTCCTTCTGGCTTTTCATTCCTTTTTTCTCTCTCTCTCCCTCTGGCTTTTCATTCCTTTTTTCTCTCTCTCTTCCTCTGGCTTTTCATTCCTTTTTTCTCTCTCTCTCCCTCTCTTTTGGCTTTTCATTCCTTTTTTCTCTCTCTCTCCCTCTCTTTTTGGCTTTTCTTCCTTTTTTCTCTCTCTCTCTCTCTCTATCTCTCTGGCTTTTCATTCCTTTATTCTCTCTCTCTATCTCTCTCTGGCTTTTCATTCCTTTATTCTCTCTCTCTATCTCTCTCTGGCTTTTCATTCCTTTATTCTCTCTCTCTCTATCTCTCTCTGGCTTTTCATTCCTTTATTCTCTCTCTCTATCTCTCTCTGGCTTTTCATTCCTTTATTCTCTCTCTCTATCTCTCTCTGGCTTTTCATTCCTTTATTCTCTCTCTCTCTATCTCTCTCTCTGGCTTTTCATTCCTTTATTCTCTCTCTATCTCTCTCTCTGGCTTTTCATTCTTTTATTCTCTCTCTCTCTGGCTTTTCATTCCTT
Organism: Ascarosepion bandense; assembly: GCA_037127315.1. Classification (NCBI taxonomy): domain Eukaryota; kingdom Metazoa; phylum Mollusca; class Cephalopoda; order Sepiida; family Sepiidae; genus Ascarosepion; species Ascarosepion bandense. The sequence goes on along the minus strand of JBBBDQ010001171.1, from coordinate 2,315,597 downwards.
TATTCTCTCTCTCTCGCTGGCTTTTCATTCCTTCTCTCTCTCTCGCTGGCTCATCATTCCTTCTCTCCCTCTCGCTGGCTCTTCATTCTTTTTTCCTCTCTCTCTCTCTCGCTTTTCATTCCTTTTTCCTCTCTCTCTCTCTGGCTTTTCATTCCTTTTTCTCTCTCTCTCTCTTTCTCTCTTGCTTTTCTTTCCTTCTTTCTCCCTCGCTTTTCATTCTTCCTTTCTCCCTCGCTTTTCATTCTTCCTTTCTCCCTTGCTTTTCATTCCTTCTTTCTCTCTCGCTTTTCATTCCTTCTTTCTCCCTCGCTTTTCATTCCTTCTTTCTCCCTCGCTTTTCATTCCTTCTTTCTCCCTCGCTTTTCATTCCTTCTTTCTCTCTCGCTTTTCATTCCTTCTTTCTCACTCGCTTTTCATTCCTTCTTTCTCACTCGCTTTTCATTCCTTCTTTCTCACTCGCTGTTCATTCCTTCTTTCTCTCTCGCTTTTCATTTCTTCTTTCTCTCTCTCATTTCCTCTCTTTCATTGCTTTTTCTTTCCTTTTTTTCTCTCTCTCTCTCTGCTTTTTCTTTCCTTTTTTCTCTCTCTCTGCTTTTT